>JASSUY010050408.1:0-31213 GCA_032466535.1 Forpus xanthops | reverse complement strand
TGTAGTCCCGAGGTGAGGCGGCGGCCGCCGGTGCGCCCAGAGATGGAGCCGGGGACAGCCCCGCTCCGGTGCTCCGGCCTTCCTCAAGCGCAGCGGCTGAGCCCCGCTCCGGTGCTCCGGTGCTCCGGCCTTCCTCAAGCGCAGGGGCTGAGCCCCGCTCCGGTGCTCCGGTCTTCCTCAAGCGCAGCGGCTGAGCCCCGCTCCGGTGCTCCGGTGCTCTGGCCTTCCTCAAGCGCAGCGGCTGAGCCCCGGGCCGCGCACAGCCCCGCACACGACGGGCACAGCCCTCGCTGCGCTGCTGGTGAGGGCAGGCAAGAAGCGCCTTTGGAATTCCTGAGGAGCCTGAGGTGTGAGGCTCCAGAGTTAAGAGCGACATGGAGCTGTTGGAGTGAGGGCTGGAGCCCCTCTGCTGTGGAGGCAGGCTGAGAGAGCTGGGCTGTTTCAGCCTGGAGAAGAGAAGGCTCCGTAAGGGGAGACCTTAGAGCAGCTCCAGTGCCTGAAGGGGCTGACAAGAAACCTGGAGAGGAACTTTTGACAAGGGCCTGTAGGGACAGGACAAGGGGGAATAGCCTTAACCTGACAAGGAGAACGAGATGAGGCATTATGAAGAAATTCTTCCCCGTGAGGGTGCTGAGGCCCTGGCACAGGGTGCCCAGAGAAGCTGTGGCTGCCCCATCCCTGGCAGTGTTCAAGGGCAGGTTGGATGGGGCTTGGAGCAACCTGCTCTAGTGGAAGGTGTCCCATAACTGGATGACCTTTAAGGTCCCTTCTAGCCCAGACCAGTCTGGGATTCTATGATACAGTGTGAGCCACTTGGAAGAAGGATGCTCTGGAGCCTCCAGCACAAGTCCAGCAGGGAGGAGGACAAATTTGCCAGTCTGACCTTTTTTTCCTGTTTTAATTCCATAGGGAGGTGCCCCGGGTTTCCACGCTGACAGAGCTGGTAGAGGAGCACAGCAGGAAGGGTCCTGTTAGTCAGGACCCGCACAGAGCTGCTCCCGCTCCTCTGCGGTGGTGCCCGTTCTCGGCACAGAGCGCTGCTCCTCCCCTGCCGCAGGCAGCAGGAGCGGCTGAGCTCACTGCCTCTGCCTGGAGGAGGAAGCGGGACCTGGCAACCTGGCCCACTGCCGCGGAGGCAAGAGGCAGCCTGTTCTGCGGGGAAGAACCGGCTACTCGTCCATCAGAGCAGCAGGGCTGGTTTCCTGCGCTGTCCAACGTGGCAGGTGGTGTTTGCTCAGAGAATATCTCCTCCCAGGTTACCTCCTGCAGCAAGCTGATGTGAACACAGGAGTGAGAGACAAGGGAGAGACAGCTCAGCTCAACTGCTCACCAGGAGCTCATCCTCACAGGCAGGTGGGGCTGTGAAGAAGCACATCCTTACAACCATAGGTGGCAACACATAAACCAAACTTCTGCTTCTTCCCCCAGACTGAATGCAACCTGAAAAGAAGCATTTGGCACCTACACACACAGCCTCGGGACTCTCTGGGAAGAGACTTCTCTTTCAAAAGTAAACTGCAAAGTACGACTCCTACAAAACTAACAACTATGCAGGATGATCCCAGTATTTACCCAGCTCTGTAGATCAACGGGCACAACAAACTGACCACAGCAGACAGCTTCCTGGTTGTGAAGTATCAAAGCTCACGCAAGCACGTGGTTCAGGCTTTGCTGCCTTACTAGGACAGGGTGAGGTCCCATCTTTATTCTCCAGGAAAACTTTATTCTGTTAAACTGGGATGTGTTTGGCAACTGTAATCGCTGCTACCATTGCTGCACAGCTCAGGGAAGCGTGGAGTAATTGTGTCATTAAGTGTGGTGGATGCTGGCTTCTCAATCACAGCTAACATAACTCATCATGCTGGTCCCCACGGCGTGACGAGGAGGGAAGCAGACAGCTAAGAGCACGCAGTTTGTTTCACTGCGTGCCTTGGAAGAGCCTCATCCGTTGCACTGAAAGCCAGCTGCACGTGACTGTTCAAGCAGTGGACTTAAGCTGCTAAGCATTATTCATTAGTCAGCATTCTGGGGAAGAAATGCTCTCCTGAGAGGAAGCTGGAAGTGGTCCCTGTGCAGCCACAGACGAGGGCTGGAGCTGCAGCAGCTATTTTACAGCTACTTCAAAGGCTGCCTAATCCTGGTGCTGACCTCGTGAGCGCAGGCATCGCTCCCTGGCAAGGCTGGGTGTTTCCCCAGGGCTGCCAGCTCCTATCAGATCACACACCTGATTTCACATGCTGCCAGTTAGGAGCCCGGCCTCAACCTCCTGTCCTCAGAAGACTCTTGTTGGAAGCGAGGGCTGAATTCCTGCGTGCTGAACAGCGTTCTGTGCTCACCCATACAGCCAGCAGAGCAGAAGAAATCACCTCCTACAGACAGGGTGAGCTGCTGAGAGGAACTAACACACAGATACCACACCAGTGTCCTTCAGTCCTGATTTACTGGGATCCCTTTGCAAGTCAGGAAAGTCTTCCTGAGTCACAGCTCTTCAGCTTCACCCAGACCATCAGCAAAGTGATCCTCTAGGATCAACAGGGGAGGATCTCATGGTAAGCAATTCAAAGGCATGCCCCATTTGCACAGGCAGCACTAAGGAACAGGGTGTGGAGTTTACAAAAGCATGTAAGATAACACTAAGGAATCAAAAAACTTACACCTACAGCCCCAGGAGTGTGGGATATAGTAGGTATAGCCATTAACTGGCCAATTTTCCAATAAATACAAGTGTATTAGCTGGAATCCCAGGGCTGTTCTTACACCTTCTCTACCTGGCATTTTCCCTCTGAGGGACAAAGCCATGGAGGTATTAGCATAGAGTAAGAAGCTCCTCAAAATCTTCATGGCCACCATTAAGAACCTGATGCAGAACACCATGTTCATCTCATCTTCAGACTTTATCTCCTGCTCCTGACTAGCAAGGAAACACCCTGCTGGCACCTGCATGTGACACTTCTGTGTGGGTGCCCAGTAAAGGAATAAGGGGTTTCCTGCTATCTGCTGCCCATACACAGGCTTTGAGTCCTTGAGTTTGCCAGATTTCAGTGAAACAAGCTGAGGAAGGCACAGCTTAATAAACACTATGACTACAGGTAGGCTTTTCCAAGGGAAGGGCTTTAATTCCATTCATAAAGACAGATATTTTTCCTTCCAAGCACAGCTAACTCATAACATCAGTAACACTGAACTTCTTCACAGTCATAAAGCAGGCAGAAATGTGCACAGATGTTAGGGCACATAACAGTTGGATGGGCTCCTCTCCCCTCCCACTAACAGTTTTTGTTTTGGTGATGATGTACATAGGCTACACAAAAACACACTTTGTGTGTCTGCCTCTGCTATTACCAAAATGAAGACTTCATTAAGGCAACTACTATTGCTTATTCCTATTTATCCTTTGCTCTTCTCTTCTTCTAACAGACATGAAATCCCAACCAAGATGCTTCCAAAAACTGGAAGTGGCCATCTCTACCCCTCCCTCCCTTCCAAGCTGCAGATTGCTTCCACAAACCACAGGCTCCATTTCAGCTGTCACCACTGACTTCTGTTCTGGGTTTCTCCTACCCAGAGCATCTGTAGCAGGAGGAGGTGGGCGCTGGAGCTGCAAGGCTGGCTCTGTGGTTAGAGGTGTGCCCAAGGGGCTGATCTGCAGCAAAACCCGCTTGACATCTTGTTCTGAACACCGAACACTGGCACTACAAACACTTCACATTGAGCACAGGGCCATCGAGGGAAAAGGAAGGCAGTTGTGAAGGAGCGGCAGACACACACCTCACAGAGCCTCACACTGGGGAAGAATGGGACTTCACATGCTTTTCATTATCCCTAAAGCATGGTTCCAGTACTGCTGCTCTGGCAAGTGCAGAGCTTTCCTAAAGAGCGCTTCCAGCTGGGGGTACCAGTACCTGATTCCCTTCATGGACCCAAGACATGGTTCCTAACAAAGCAATCAAATCACAGACACTCTGGATGAGTTTAGATGTTCATTTCCCATAAAAACCAAAAAACCTGTGACTTTTTGGGCAGGTTTCAAAGTTTGACACCAAAGGGGCCCCTCCGAAGTGACAACTACTTTGTGCTTGGGGTTTTTAGTTTGACAATGAGGCTTTCCAAAATAACAGTGGCACAAAAACTCCCCATAAGGGATTTCAGTCTTCCATCCAGTGGTTTCAGAAGGTCCCAATTGGCATTTCCAACCCTCTCCCCTGGGAGCAACAGAAACAAACCCTCTTTTTGCAGTTTTATCACACAACACTGTTGATATTCAGCGTCCTAGGGATAAAGGCATTGGTGTGCTCCAGCTCTCACATGGCAGCCAACATCCTCCACTGAAAGCCATGGCAGTTCTTTGCTTGACAGACTGGGCTTTTCACAGCCCCCCGGCACGGATCAGCGCCGCAGCCTGAGAAAGAATGCGTGCTTGCACTCCTTGCTGTCCAACGGATAGTATTTGTCATAAAAATCCAAAATGTACTCTTCGGTCTTAAATCCAAACTTCTGGTAGAGCAGCATAGCAGGGTTGCTTGCAGAGACGTGAAGGGTTACGTCTTTGCCCATGCAGGTCTGCCAAGGGAGGAGAAGGGGGAGAAAAGAAAGAAGTATCACAGCAACAAAATGAGACAGCCTCTGGGGGAATGCGGAGGTGAAGAGATTCATCAGTTCAGGTATTCAGGTTACTGAGGAAACGTGAGAAAACTGCAGGCCCCAACACAGAAGTTACCACACATAGCAACAGCAGAGGGAGCGCTGCTGTCCCTCCGCTCCTTTGTTTCTGGGAAATGTGGAATTCTCGACGATGAAAGCAGGCGTTTGGATTCTAATTTGTCAGTTTTCCATTGTCAATTGCTAAGTAATTGTTAATTAAAAGTAATCTCAGTGCACAGCACCGGTCTCTAATACTTGTTAACAATGGCCTGAAGAAAAGGCAAAACATGCCAGAGGATCAGGCACCCCACTCCTCCCAGCCAGCAAACAGCCAAGCTCTGGGACCAGCAGCGCCAGCACACCTCTGGGCTGTCACGCTGGAATTCTTGTCTATCCCACCCAGCTCCTCTCCCACCCTTCAGGGCACAGCACTCCTGAGAAGGCAGGGAACTCAGTTCAGACAGCAAATAGCACAGCTAAAGTTACCTAAAAGATCCCAGATTACTCTAACCAGCAGCTCTCTGATAAAGATGCTGACATAATAAAGCTTTCCTGCTTTCATCTAGTGTTTTAATAGCATTCTATGCACATTATTGTAAGCCTATGTGGGAACAGTACCACCCCTTAGGAAATTTCCAAGGTAGATCGTTTAAAGGGAAAGCTCTCACAGGCATTTAATGAGGGGAATATAATCAGGAGCCATTTTTGGGAGGTTGGAATGAGGTCGTTAAGAAGATGCAGTCTGGTCCTCTGGGCCAGATGCATTAGAAGGTAACTTCGTACAACAAACCCATCATCAAGGCACCATTTGCATCAACACATTTTCTGTTAGGTTATGCTGTTCCCAGGAATTCATCCCCAAACTCAGCACACTGATCCAAAAAGAGAATCACAGAGTCATAGAATCTGTTAGGTTGGACAAGACCTTCAAGATCACCCAGTCCAACCGTTCCCCAGCACTGCCAAGGCCACCACTAAACCGTGGCACTGAGGGCCTCCTCTACACGGTGTGTGAACACTTCCAGGGACGGTGACTCCAGCACTGCCCCGAGCAGCCTGTTCCAATGCCTGACTGCCCTTTGGGGAAGGAATTGTTCCTGATCTCCAGTCTGGTGCAGATTGAGGCTGTTTCCTCCCACCATGTCCCATGTTCCTTTGGAGAGGAGACTGACCCCCACCTCACTACAACCTTCTTTTCACATCTTCACAGAATTACCCTTACCCCCAACAGTGTGCGACAGTGGCTCTTGCTACAGAGAGCAGACCCCAGTGTTACCCCAGGCAGGCTGTGGAGCATCACCTGCAACCTAGGGGTCAAGGAAGAGACGGTCAGAAGAACCATTTCTTCTCCATGACTTCTACCACTGACAAATAGCTCACAGTGGAAAAATAAACCCAGTGTGAGTCGAACACACAATGGCGATCTCTCATTGCTAGCGAGCCTCATCAGCCTCAAACCTGCCTGGCCCTCTCCTCAACATGGTAACTTTATGCTATGTACCAGCAAGCAGAATTGGGTTAATTGGCTGAGATAAGCCCCACAAAAAGCTGTGATGATTTTCTGTAGCTCGCTTGCCAACACATCCCAACTCTGTTGGAGAGACATGATCCAGCTGCTGCATCCCTGCAAACCTTGGCACACTGCTTGCGCCTGTTCTCACCAGGTGTTGACATCTCACATCAACAGACAACAGTTGAGGGAGATTTACTTAAACACGTTACACAGAGATGCTTGGGAAACTTACAGGGTGAATTTAAAGCACATTGGTTAATGTCCTGCATTAACACACAGAGCAAAGAGAGGTGGACACTGCAGATGGATGTGTAGGAGTTACCCTCAAGTGGCCCAGAAGAGCCACCCTCAGTGGAATCTGCTTTTCCAAGGTACAGATCACTGTTCCCAAGGCTCTGCCAGCACTCCCTATCTCTCTTCAGCCAAATGAGTACGAGGAAAAACAGTCTGAATGGCGAGTTTATGCTAGTGCAGCTCATCTGGAGTAAAACAAGTTAAGAAATGTTTCGTATTGGCAGCTCTGCCAAGACTGTTCAGGGAGTGGTAAAACTGTGTGGGTCCTCAAGAGGCACAGTTTGGCTGCAAACAGGACATATGTCTGTATCCTTACTGAAAATTAAGCTGGCTTCCTGCAATTTAATTCCAGAAAGTGGATGGAATTAAGGCCACCTGAATAACAGTATTCATACAGAGATTTAATGAAGTTTAACTACTTTAATTCCACCTGTTTAGTGAGCTCCGACTAATTTTCCCAAGTATCCCTATGGAACAAAGCCCAGTACAAGCTAGTTTGAACAAATTTGAATGAGGTTGCAAACACTTATTCTTTATCTTCAATGCAGCTGGATTTGAACCAGGGTATTGAAAATGAAAGAGAATGATAACGATCAGTAAGTGATTTAATACAACGGCCCTGGTCACGGAATAAACATCCAGGTACAGCCAAGACAGCTGCAATAGCTTCTAACTGAACCTCCCCATATGATCTAATGTTCTCCTTTAACCCCCAAATTTATGGTATTACTGTTATGAGAACTGTTGAGCACTGAAGAACACAAAGCTAATCCCAACAGGCAAAGCCTACAGTTCACAGGACCTGACCCGTACGGTTATTCTACTAAATACATTGTAGTTTCTATTTTGAAGTGATTTCTCCCCATAGGACATGGGCTGCTGACAATGTGTGCAATGTAAGCAGAAGAAGGGCAAGGGGAAGAGCCAGAAGGGAAGAATACAACACTACTTGTTCTAACATTTGCATGTGTGCACATAAGGAAGGAGGGAGAGCCAGTTCTTCAGCAGAAACATGGGACTTCTTCATTACCTGAATAAGATGGTAAATCATGAAAGTTGCAATCCCAGCTCGTCGCCACTCAGGGTGAACTAACAGAAAAGAGATGTAAGCTTCATTGTATTTCACATCTGGCACCATAAAGCCAAAGGCAATGATAACTTTCTTGTAAAGGACGACAACACTGAAGTCCGGGTACTGCAGGCATTCTGACAAATCGATTCCTATGGAGACAGAAACAGCAGCTGAAAGCATTGCAAACCAAAAGTGTCACACATACATGGAAATCTGGGGGCGCAAGGCCTTTCAGAAACACTCACTTGATCCCTTCCTTTCACCTTAACTGCAAAGCTCTGATATTGAGAGATGCTTCAGAAAAACGCACAGACTAAACGAGACCTGCTTCCTAGTGGGGATTCTTGCACAGAGAAATGAAACAGAGCTGATGTTCCTCCCAAATGACTGGAGGATGAAATTAAAACTCAAAAGCACCTTCTCTCAAACAGCATGGCTTAAAATATATTAAAGATCACAGGATCTCAGCATCCAGCTCATCTTCCTTGGTTTGCAGTGTGAGCTGTATCAGCAGGCTCTGCTAAGGACCCAGTTCTAAACATGCACGTGGATAAAGGTACTCGCATGTGCAAATGTTTGCTGGATTGGGTCCTAGCAAGCTTGTGTTTCTTGCCTGAGGCTCTTACGGGCTGCAATAAGATTAATGGATAGGGGTTTGGCTCTCCAGTTCACCTGGGCTGGGCCAGCACCAGGTTGGTGTACGCCACTCCTATCCCAGCTACCAAGTACCTGCCTGCAGACAAGCAAAGGGGGCTGGTTTACAGTGCATCATCCTGATGCACTGGGTGAACCATCCTGTTCCTCCTGCAAACTCCCTCCAGATGCAGCGGACATGAAACTGGGCTTCAGCTTTGGTAGCGCAACTGTCTAAGGTAACCTGGCCTTGATCTCCTGCTGCCTCCTGTTGTGCACACTCAGCTGTTTGTGGAGCTGCACTGTGAACCTGACCACAGCTTTCTATGCTATCAGAACAGATAGTAGTCTGGCAGCACTCATACAGCATGTCAAGGCCAAGCAGTGCAGTTCAAGGCACAGAAGTCTGCTTGGTAATTTGTATGGACAGGCCCTAAATGAGGTACAAGACATAGCGGAGCTGCTCTATGAATGTTAGTTTCAGCCTCAAATTGGCCATCACAGATCTATTTGGGATAACAAAGCAGTACAGTATGTTTTCCAGTAATGTTTATTACCACTCCTGATGAGATGCAAGACTCCATAAGGCACCAGGCACAAATAAGTGAGTAAGCTGGGAGGAGTGAGTGGGAGGAATCGATTGGCAATAGGGAGCCAAGTTAATTATCTCAAGGCTGCAATTGACTGTGAAGTGCCTCATGGCATGTCTGAACAGGAACACTGCATTGCCCTGAGCACGCTGGCGTCTGCGGAACGGTGCCGTCCCCTCAGCACGCAGTTATTCCTGTCGGAAGATGCTTAGCTCAGTATGGTTTACCACTCATCTGTTGGGTAGATGTTTCCCGTTAGGGCATGAAGGCACAAGATACCGTGAGAGACAAGGGGGAATCTTGCTTCACATCAGCTCATTTGCAGTAACTACCGGCAAACTTGTTTCTGCCTTGTGAGAAACAAGAGCAGCTCTGACAGGAAGGATTAGGACAGGCAGGACTGAGGCCTGGGCTCACCACACCTGGTGAAGTGCCCAAAACTGAAGAATTCAGTCAATTACAGCATCACTTTTAGAAGGCAACTGAGCACACCTAAGGAGTCATTTGCTGACCATAGCATCCCCAAGCACACATGCTTCGGATGCCTAAACTTAGGTGGCATTACAGCGATTTCTCTGAACAACAGTGCTAGCTGCATATCCACCCCCCCTCAGTTGTACCAGCTCCTTGTGGAGCTAAACCCTTTGTATTCACAAAGGCAGTGTGCTTTATCTCTCAAAGTATCACCTCCTCGCTCACCTCTCCTGCTAGAACAGAACCAAGCTGCAATAAATCACGTAATCCCAGCCTCAGAGAATGCACACCATGGAAGAGATCCTCATTCCCGTTTGAATGCTGATGGGAGTGCCAGCTTCTGATTTAATGATGAACAGTTCACAGTCAGGTGGAACACACCCACGCTTCTTACATGAAATAAAACAGGGTGAGTCCTGAAGAACTTAATGAAGGTGCGACCCAACTTGGCCAGAACTTCAAATGCATTATCAGAAGAGGAGAGACTATGACAAAGGGGTTCAGCCTCCGTTGGGACTGTGAGTGAGCTCCAAAAAGCTTCAGAAGGGGAAGGTATGCTTCCTTATCTCCCCCACAATGGTGTAATTTGGACAGTGAGTAGCACAGAGAGCGCCCATCCTGACTGCAGCATAAGCACTGCTGAACTTCAAGCCCTGTTGAATCACTATCTGCTGAATCAAAACATAAAGCAAACAGTTACTTGGAAGAAAGGTGTGTACTGTTTGTACTGGGCTTTTCTAATTAGTCTGCCATGCTGTTTGCTGATCAGAAGCTGATCCATGCAGTAGATGAACATCACCATTATTATTCCAGCAGTAAAGACTACAGCCTTGTAACTGCCCCCCAAAAAGGGCAGACACTGTTCCCCAAAGAGCCTAAGGTCAAGAAATGAGACACAAAAATCAATATCCAAGCTTCCCTTTACTTTGCAAATACTGAGGCTTGAAGAAATAAAGGACACCACAGCAAAGCTTGCAGTTTTAAGTGTAATTCCTAAATTTCATTCCAACATATCCAGCTTATGGTTGCTAGGAAGAAACTTTCTCCTGAAGCTAATGAGCAGTAGATCCCTGGTATAAAACTGGTTACTTCAGCCCCAGTTATTTCACTGGATGCCTAATTTTCCTGACTACTCCCATTGCCATCAACAGTTACCAAACCAACCTATTTCTTTAAGCACTGTGCTAATTTGGGCCTAACTGCCCGCTTCTAAATGATCTCAAAAGGCAAAGACACCAAGCCCATGTCTCCATCTCAGCTGCATTCCTAGGACAGCAGATAATGGCTTTCCAAGAACTGAGCCAGACACCAACTGAAGCAAAAATTAGCCCAAGAATACTTTTCCTGAACAAAGCCACTTCCTTCTTTGAAAACCAAGCACTGAAGAAACCTTACCAGGCCAGAAGAACTCATGGCACATGGAGTTGATAGTGGGGATGTGATTAGGGCGAACGTAGCAGTAATCGATGGGTGCTTCTGGCTCAGCCTTCCAGTTGAGATCATTCCTGTGCGGATACGACCGGATTTCTGCCAGCAGCCGGAGTTTGGGGGGCTTTGTTTCATAATCACGCCTGCCAGAAACACGAAAAGCAAACACCAAACATGAGTGAGCAACAGTAACTGCCGCTGAATGGGCTCTGCCCATGCAATACCTCCTGACATGCTCAACTCGGAACAAAAGAACAGATTCTTCGTTCAACGGGGAAAACAGCACCCAGCTCAGAAAAACCACCCTTGTGTCAGAGGCCAGGACATGTCCTGGATTGCAGCAAGCCAAGTCAGCCTCTCCTAACAAGCAGGAGCAAGGAAATCACGGTTCTGACCCCAAAGCAGGTGCAACTTGCACTGCAAGACTTCTGCGATTCCCTCCCTGCCCTGCGTCTGTTCTGTCTTGGAGATTCCCCTTCCAGTACAAAGCCAGCTCAAATCCTCCGCTAAACCAACCGTTTTTCCTTCAGGTTTATGGCACTATATTGACTGTATACAGATGAGCAAGGAGCACTGGCCAAGGTGTCCCCCCTGTGGGCTGCTGGTTCACAAGCCAAGAGCAAATTCAGACCGAAGCTCTGACCACCTGTACCTGATGTAAGGTTTCAGGACACGGGACGTGTAAGGACTGACGATGCTGTGGTCTGTCAGCAGGTCCTCTGAGCCTACCAGTCGATACAGGAACTTTGTGGTCTGCTGTCGATAGCCCTTCATAGCAGGCAGCATTGTCTGTTTGTACAAAACCAATGCAGAACATCTCAGGAAGATCAGCCAATGACTTAATACAGGGGAATCACATCAACAGAGGGGTTATAAGGGACTTCCAATGTGACCAGATGGACTGGAGCCACAGCATGATGGTCCCACCTCAGAGGACTACGCTTGGCACTCTTGAATTCAGCACCCAACCCTATGAGCAACAGACATCACTCAAAAAGACACTGCAAGTGATCTTCCCCCTATGTCACATGAAAGATCAACTGCTTATTTGAGTGCTTCCAGGCCTCCACCATCAGTGTTTGGGCAGGGCTGGAGTACAAATACATTTGTGGTGCTGACACTGACAGATAGCTGTGCTGTACAAGCATGTCCCAAGAAGAAAAGAGCTTGTGACAGCGCTTGTGGGGACACAGCCCCAGGTCAAAATGGGTCTTGTTCATAATCCTTTTCACTCTGGGAGTCAACTAACCTCAAGGTGACACTGTCAGCTGTCAGTGCCAAAAGCTCACTTAGATTTTGAAACACTCACCTGGTATCTGTCCAAGATCCTGAAGTCCTGGCTAGTAGTTCTGTATGTTGCTTGCCCTACTGGGGACCTGGAAACACCTCCTTCTTTGGCTCCATAAATCCCATCAACCAAGAGCAATGCAGCATTCACAACCTGGTCCAAGTCAAAGAGTGGCAGTCCTCTTTCCCTCTTGGCCTGCCTGACTAACAGCTTGCGCCTCAGTCTCCGGGCCTCTGGGGTCATGCTCGTGGCATTGGGACAGGCTTCCAGTCTCTTCAGCAGCAGTTTTTCCTCATAGATACTAACAGAGGTATGCTTGGGAGATCTGGATTTAGCATCCTTCTCCAGCTGCAGCTTCCTCTTGTCTCGTCCCCTCAACTGCAGTGATGCGTTTGACTCTTCAGGATCTTCACTGTCACCTTCCATCCTCTCCATTTTCTCTTCCTCACTCTCCACCTCTTGCTTGATCTGTTCAACTGTCTTAACTTTTTTCCTACTTGCTATCACAGTGCCAGCAATGCCTGCCCCACTGGGAGGGGGCACGTACTCTATTCCTGGGTCTATGACTCCATCTCCTTCCATCTCCTCATCATCTGTTCAACAGAGAAAAGTAACCCAGGTTAAAAATGTAAATATCAAAGCCCCATTACAAAAGGCTGTCACAGGACATTTCATAGAATGGTTAAGGTTGGGCCTTAAAGATCACCTATTGCCTCTCTACTAAGGAGTCCTGTCTACTAAGCAGATTTACTCAACACACTCCACATGTAGCAGTATATGTAGGTCTACATACTTCCAGCCCTCCTGATTTTGGACAGGACACACCATAGCGAGTCTGATTTTTGGAAGCCTCCTCCTCAGGTGTCTTGCAGTTTGGCATCTGAAAACATAGCAGTCCTGAGCTGCAAACTCAGACTCTTGGACAAATGCTGCATTGTTGACAACTCCTGAAAGCTGGGGAACAAATGGTCCAACTGATGGGATGCATCTTGAGCGAGCATAACCCGGAGAAGTTTTACTTAATCTGAAGGAACAATTAGAAGTTACTGAAGCACACGATTTGTCCCTCTATAGAACCTGACTATTCTTCCTTCCATTCATCCTTCCATCCATCACTTCCACGAAGAAGTGTTTTATTCTCTACCAACTAGATTGAGGTCTGGCTCCTTACGAACTAACAACATTCAGCCTGCATTACTGCTTTGCAACCCAACTAGAATCCAACATCTGTTAATTGGGATGCTTCAACTTATAACACTACTGAACTGCCATAAGAACAACATTTCTGCCATTTAAAACCATTACAGACAAAATTAGACTTGCTTTCTAACAGTGTAATCTGTGTTACATCAAAATGCTTCTGCTGATTGATGCAGCAGCTGCTAGGTGAAATCTTCTACCCTACTGTTTATTCAGGATCCCTCAGAAGACAACAAGGTTGTTTCTTCTGCCCTTAGAAGATGGCAGTAAAGCTATGGAAAATTAATCAAGACTTATATGCAGCCAAGACAAACAGACTATTACCAGTTACCTTCCATCTTATCTTGAAGAGATCCGGCAGCTCATCCCAGGGTACTTTTTTTAATACCTTCCTATACAACTACATGTGGCTCTTTATGTGACCCCCAGCAGAAGAGGGATGTGGAGCTGTTGGAGCAGGTCCAGAGTAAGGACGTGTGGCCCTGGCACAGGGTGCCCAAAGAAGCTGTGGCTGCCCCATCCCTGGCAGTGTTCAAGGCCAGGTTGGAAGGTGCTTGGAGAAACCTGGTCTAGTGGAAGCTGTCTCTGCCTGTGGCAGGGGTTGGAACTGGATGAGCTTTAAGGTCCCTTCAACCCAAACCAGTCTGTGTTTCTACTACGATTACTAAACTAAACTCAAGGCATCTCTTACCGTGAAACAGAGCCTGTGGTGGCATGACATCTGGGATCAGATCTGCTTCTGAGAGAAGGCTGGGAGTCGCGGAATGCGAAGCCGGGGTGCCAGGAGCAGAGAAGTCCAGAGATGGGGAAGGAGAAGGGCTTGTCAAAGGAGTGCGATCTGAGGAGCTCAAGGAGGAGAAGTCAATCACTTCTCCTTTCTCCAGGACGATATCAGGACGACGGCCTCGACTGGTGAATTTAACCGGAGTGGAAGAGGTGCTCCGGTCCAGGAAGCCAGCTGCCTCCTTCTGGGCTCTCCGAATTTCCTTGGCTTCCTGAGTACGAGATCTTTTCTCCTTCAGCTCCATGGCTGATTCAACTGGATTACGGCTTACTCGCTTCCTGAGTCCTTCCACCGTAATGATGGGATCCAGAGGCGGCTTGGAAGCTGCTAAAGAAGTAGTTTGCTTATTCTAACAGACACTGAGCTCCTGCACTCACTGGATGCATTCTGCACAGTCAGAAAAACACATTCAGTACAAATCTTAGAGGATGTATTTTCAATGTATCCAAGAAATTCACTCTGGGACACAGGATAAAGCCAATGCACCACTAAAGCCTCAATAAAGCCCCTGTCTTGCTCCTCTGCACAGAAGGGGATTTGCATCTAGTGACATAAAAACCCCATCCCATGTAAAGGGGAGCAGAGAAGTTGTAGATATCAGCTAAAACAAAACCCCTGCACTAATCTCCAAACCCTGTAAATCAGTTATTACAATGCAAAAGCCTAGTAAAATCTAACAGCCTTCTCACACTACAGCATATGGACCATAGTTTCCTTAAGTCAACTGTCAGAGCAGAGCAAAACTAAGAAACTGCCCATGCATACAAACACATGGGTATAAGCAAGCTTTTCTCATGTCTTCCAGCTCTGTCAGCTCTGGCCCAGATAAGAGACTACATACCATAAGGGAAAGATGTTACCTTTTGCCTTTAGTGCAGATGCAGACAGCTTCTCTCCTTCAGGTTTCATTGTCGGGGGTTTATTATGAACCAGTTTCCACCATCCAGGTTCTCCAAATTCCTGTGCCCCTGAGCGGAAAAACAAGGGACTCCCCACAGAGAGACAGCCAGCAACTGTGCTCCACCATGTTGAGGTCTTTTTCCTATGGTGGAGAGAGGAAAACAAGCGTTAGGTCCCCACCTGTGAGCTCTGCTTCCATGCTGAAGCCTCCTCCCTCACTAAGATGGTAACAGTACAGTTATTCTTTTGTGAATGAGCTGCCGCACATTAAGCCTACAGAAGAGAGATACACGCTGCCACCAGAGTCCCAGCAACCAATGCTGATTATACCCTCACTTTTGCCCTGAAAAACCAACCCTGCAGCTGGTGGACATGTCCCCAGCGGTGTTCAAGGCCAGGCTGGATGGGGCTTGGAGTATCCTGGCTATTGGAAGGTGTCCCTACCTGTGGCAAGGGGTTAGACCTGGATGAGCTTTAAGGTCTCTTCCAACCCAAACCAACCTATAAACAATATATGTGACTGGCAGCCACAGCTTCTCTGGGCACCCTGTGCCAGGGCCTCAGCACCCTCACAGAGGAGAATTTCTTCCTAATGTCTCACCTCAATCTCCTTTCTGTCTGGATAAGCTGTTCTTTAATATGCCACAAAAGCAAACCATTGAATGCCCCAAACCGCTACACATGGTTCAGCTGTCACTGTTCCACCAATGGCTTGTCCTGGAAAGTGGGAAAACTAGGTCCTGAGGCCAATAATCACTTCACCTGAATTTTAGTCAGAGCAAGGAGTGCCCAGTCACCAGGGCAGGCTGCAGCAAACCCTGCGAGGTGATGCCTCCCTAAGTGAAGGACAAGGGGCCTTCAGTTGCCTTCCTGCCAGGGTCCCCCTGGCTTCCAGCAGGGACAAATACTAACATTTATGAGAACAGAGCAAGGAGGCACAGATAAGCACTGCAAGCAAGCCAATGAGCCAACCCAGTTAAGGAGAAAGGCCAGACCTTACGAAAGGGAAATCCCTGGGGAGAAAAAGAAGCTGTGAAATCAGTCACAGATCACTAGCTCATCCAGTTCCAGGCCCCTGCCACACCCAGGGACACCTTCCACTAGAGCAGGCTGCTTCAAGCCCCATCCAACCTGGCCTTGAACACTGCCAGGGATGGGGCAGCCACAGCTTCTCTGGGCACCCTGTGCCAGGGCCTCAGCACCCTCACAGGGAAGAACTTCTTCCTGATGTCTCATCTAAATCTTCCCTCTGTCAGGTTAAAGCATTCCCCATAAGCTATCTGAAGGAAGATAAGAATATACGCACTTACATTGCTTTTATGTGACATTCTTGGGGCTGTTTTCCCTCACTATACTATGCTTATTCTTTCTCAAGAGTACATTTTATGCCTACATTCAGGTTCTCAATGTTAAACCCTCCAATTTCCCTCCTAGTGAGGCTCAACAGAGACATCACCAAATTCACCAGGATTCTTGTCCATCTGCGCAACACGCAGATTCCTTTGGCTCAACATCCAGACCTCCAGGAAACACCACACCTTTACCTGTTCCCTAGTAAGAAAGTCCAGTGTTTCTCAATAAAAGCACAAATATCTTCTTTCCACCTGAAGTACCCCTGACGGCCCGTTCCTTCCAGTGACAGATTGTACATCGCCAGCATGACAACCTGGAACAGAAAGCATTGGACACAAGTGAAACTCTTCCCTGCTTTGTGTTCTGAACGGCCCCCCAGAGCTGCTCCACACACACAGATCTTTGCTCCTCATTTATAACTGACTTTTGCAACATCTTACAAGCATCTCCTGCAATCCATCTTCCTCCCGCTTTCTTGTTGCCCACTCTCGTCTTTCTATTGTTAGATGCACATTCCCCCAGAGATTTCTGCATCCCAAGGGAATAACAAATTGCCCAGCTCTGCAGGTTTACACTGCGATCCAAGCTTTTGCAGTGGGTGTATAAATGAATTAAATCACAACCGGGGTCTGAAAGGAGGTATGGAAAAGTCCTTCCAAAAAAGGGTCATGAGTAATCCCTAGCTAATCCATCAGGAACACAGTGACAACAGTCTCTCTAGATACTTATTATTACATTTTAAACTGGACAGATTTTAAACTCTCTATAAAAGTGCACATCTGCTAATTGTTCAGGGTACTGAAAGATGAAAGATTATGGTTTGTCTCCAGGTGATCTTCATTGAACACAATCCATTCACACCTTGTTCATGTGCTTCACAACCAAATTTAGCCAGACCTACTGAACACCTGGACTAAAGGGCAGGTCTGAAAAGTATCACGTCTCTTTATGTAAATTCTAGGGGACCAATGTGAAATTACACAATTTAACCAATTTATTTGAAGACAACTAAAATCAGCTAGGATTTAAGCAGACAGAGGGGAGGTTTAGAGGAGATACTAGGAAGAAATTCTTCCCTGTGAGGGTGCTGAGGTCCTGGCACAGGGTGTCCAGAGAAGCTGTGGCTGCCCCATCCCTGGCAGTGTTCAAGGCCAGGTTGGACAAGGCTTGGAGCAAGCTGCTCTAGTAGAAGGCGTCCCTGCCCATGGCAGGGGTTTGGAACTGAATGAGCTTTAAGGACCCTTCCAAACCAAAGCAGTCTGGGATTGTATCATCTTCCAACCGTCACACAGCTTTAGTGGACACTTTTTCCAGCAGGGACTTATTCACTGTCAATGAAGTCTGAATGTTTTTCCTCAGAGAAATGGGTTTCCTCGCAGTGGGCCACAGCCTTCTGGAATGCATTGCTGAAGATGCTAAAATGAGGAAATACAGCTTTAATGTCCCCTGTACTCTAGTTCTGCCTTGTAACCCCTTTTACTTTGAGAACTGTTTATCCAAGATTTGAGGGGTTGGTTTTTGGCTTTTTCTTTTTAATTCAGGTGGGACATAGTCCAAGAACTTCACAAACCATTCTCCCCAAATGTCCAAAAATAAGTGTCTGTAGAGGCCACATACTATGAAAACAAATAAAACCAGAAATCACTGTCCTCATTTTTCCTACTTCAGAGAAGGTGACTTGGTGACTTTCCTCAATTTAACATAGAGGCAGCAGCAGCTCTGGCTGCTGGAAGCCTAAGGAGACAGTTTCTTCCCTAGACAATGTTCTTCTTTACCCATTTTGATGTTGTCCATCCCTTCCCTATGCCACTCCTAAGAGACTGCTCCTCCAGCGCTCTGCTTAGAGCACCTGCATTAGTAAACCCAAAGGGTGGTTGCTGATAATGAAAATTTGATGATCAGGTATTTAAGTGACTGAAATAGCAAATTCCAATGAGGACTGCTGCTAGTAAGTAGCCGGGTTGGGTCTTTGTGTTGAGGGAGCTGGCAAGCTTTCTGCTTGTATGTTGCCACCTCACTAGTTTTACATTTGCTTATATACACAAAAAGCTGTTCATGCCCTGTAGCCAAACTTTGCTTTCCCAAACGTGCCTGAAGCCATGAATTCATAAGTAACACAAGGGGGAAGAAAGAAAGAAAATAAGGACAAGGCACGTGGCTTGTATGATTATCCTTCCATTTACCTGCCAAAAGCCCAAGTTCTAATACGCAGACAATCCTTAGCTAATTCATTTCTGAAGCTCATTCACACGTCTCACTGTTACCTATACCTGGATCCTCCTTTTCTTGGTAGCACATACACAACAAAGAGCAATTTTACAACGTCCTGTGGTTGCTCTGCCAGCACAAACATTTTACTCACTTGTTGCCATGTTAACCTCAGCCGTTCAAATTGTTCCTTCCCATCTTCTGAGCAATCAGAGCAAGTGAATCTGAAGAAGTTATCTCCTTTGAGGTAGCTGAGCTGTTCTCTCAGTTGACCTAAAATGAATATGCAAACAAATCAATTTCTCAGTCCTTTTATAGGAAGAAGTGATGGATCTCCTACATCAGGCAGAAAAGAACTTTTTTCTTCCAGAGTCCAGAGACACAGACAGTTCACAGGAAGCATCAGAACTCACTATGAGGGATTCATTTCACAGCCACAGCAGCAACCAACTGAAAAACACAGGCATCAAAAAAGGGGCATTCTACTTAGCATCTGAATGCAAGTACAAAGCCAAGGATCTCCTTGTTTCTGAGGCATTTCTCTTTCTTGCTTCCCCAGGATAACCTAGATGTGCCATCCCTGAAGACATTGAAGGCCGGGCTGGATGTGGAGCAACCTGATGTAGTTGAAGACGTCCCTGGTCATTGCAGGAGGGTTGGACTAGAGGAGCTTTGAAGATCCCTTCCAACACAAACTATGATTCTATATACGTCAATAAAAAACTGTTTTACCACTCTGCTTTAAAAAAAAATAAAAGCTGACCTGTAAACAGCAGTACGTGAGTGCAAAGGCTATCAGAATACAAACATTCTTTTCCATGTCATCTTTCCACTCACTGTTACATGTCTTTACAGCTCTCTCTCAGACTGAGAGCCAAAAGAACAGCCCAACACTATCAGGAAACATTTTCTCTTTACTGCAGTTGACATGCAAGATCTCAAATCAGTAGAGAACTTCAGCACATGCCTTGCTGTGCAAAGCTAACCCCAGCAACCCCACACACCCAAAGGTACAGGTACCAATTCGGTGTTTCTGCAGTAGAGAAAAAAACATCATCTGAATCAGGACTTTCTCTAATAGGATGACAACTCCTTTACTGTACAATGACACCAGATAGAACATTTGCAATATACAGATGCTCTGCTTTCATAGTGAATTGCAGAACCTGGCAATTAGAGTTGCACCTCTGACTGATGGAAGGGGGGGGAGAAGTCCACACTGAGTTGATTAACAAAGTTCTCCATGGCAATTAAACGTAAAAGTGATCATGTGTCTGAGCATGGTGTTGATGTTCACAAGTGACAACTGACACCTCAACAATTAGCAAAGAGAGCGGTATTTCCCTTCTCCATCTCCTTTACTCACACAAAGCACATTTGTATCTAGTTACCCCTGTAACTACATAGGCTATGTGACTGGCATTCTTTGCTCTTTGGATTTGTTCCACAACAAGAGAGAGGAACATCTTTGCAAAATAAAACAAAATGAGCGTTAAATCAAGTGCTCCAATGCCACTTTTAATTAATACATTTCAAGTTAATATCTCCCTTTAACTGCATACTATCTTCATAGCACAATGCTGATTTCACTACATTAGCATCTAAACATTCACTAAGACCCCTTGATAGGAGACTTCTACAACTGTGACTGTTGGCAAACTCTTAAGGTGACAAAAAAGGACAGCTCTGACTTAACTGCAAGGCAGGTACCCCCTGAAGAGTTCACTATTTCTAGCCACAAATAAGCCAGTCAACAACCAAAAAATAACAAAACTAACCCCCAAACACCATAAACCTCAGCCAGCACGTACCCATACCCAACTTTTGGAGCTAATAATAGACCTGATAATCCAGAATTTACAAAGTCAAGTCTGTCACGTTCCTAGCTCCTAACAGCACATATCTTAGGTCAAGCAGCAGTAGCAGAGGGATCAAGTTCTGTAGTTTGCTCCAAATGCCTCCCAAAGTGATCTGCTACAGGCTGGTCACACTTCTGTGAAAGCTAATTTCAATTCACAGTACCAGGAAACCATTAAGGTTGAGATTTAGCCATATGCTCCACAGATGTGACAAAAATGGCCAGAAAAAAACACACACAAAACAAACAAGCAAATAAACAAAAAATAACCCCATCTCAAAGCCCTTTTAAAGCCCTTTTCCCTCACAAGGCTTCACAGCAGGGGTCACTATCTTTATCAGAATAAGCAGAGGCCAAGTTGCTGGGCTGAAGTTCCCTAAACACACCATTGGCAAGACTTTGGAGGGTGTGCATGTTTCTGAAGTCCTACCCTTGTTCTTTACTAATTAAAAACAATCCCATTTCTTTACAGGGAATGACAGATCTAGACATGCATACAATTCACGGACTGAAGTGCCTAGCTCACACTACTGGCTGGCATCAGGCTGGTAGGGCTCCATGAAATGCCAAGAGAGCCTTTCTCAGAATAATAGCTTTCTTGTTGGCCTCTTTAGGCATCGGAAGCTGCTCTGAGGTGTCCCTGGAGCCTTCTCTTCTCCAGGCTGAACAAGTCCAGCTCTCTCAGCCTAGCTCTAGAGCAGAGCTGCTCCAGCCCTCAGAGCATCTCTGTGGCCTCCTCTGGACTCACTCCATCAGATCCACATCCCTCTTGTGTTGTTGCCCCAGAGCTGGACACAGAACTGCATGCGTGGGGGCTCTCACCAGAGCAGAGCACGGGGAGAGAACCCCCTCCCTTGACCTGCTGGTCATGCTCTGGGGATGCAGCCAAGGACACAGCTGGTTTCTGGGCTGCAAGTATACACTGCAGAACACTTTTCCTCCAACATCAGATGGAATACAGCTAAACAAAGGATGCCCCATAAAACAGGTACGCAGGACAGCGTGCAAACAACCAGCACAGTAATGCAAGCAACATGACACAAATCAACAGACAAGCTTACTTGCTGGTATCCACTTCTGGCACTTCTCACAGTAATAGGACATCTCCTCCATCCAGGATGTGTCGCCTTCATCGCTGTTCAGAGAATCCCCGCTCTGGTCATGTGATAAATCCACTGAAGCCTGGTCCTCAGACTCAACAATTAGTAGAGTCTCTCCTTCCACCTCACCCTCTTCCAGGCCCTCTGAGGTGGAGGTCCTGGTGGCTTCATCATCGTGACGACTCAGCAGCCCGCTCATGTGAACGTTATTAGCCATCCTAGATGGTGTTTGTGGCGAGGAACAACTTTTTGTTATGCATTGACAAGTACACCCACACTGGATGTGCCAGCAAAGTCTCCACAGTCAAAGCACCAATGACAGAGGAAATGTTCTGTGACCACAGTATAGCTTCTGGGAGTAAATTATAACCAATACAAAAAAAACCCAGTCTTTCACAGATTACCTCTGCTTGCTGAAATACTTACAAGTACTTAGGTCACAATGATTCCCAAATATCTTTCATCAAACCCCTAAGGACTCTGGCCTGTGCCTATGACTGCCGGGACCCTTTCTCAAGCAGGGCCTTGTCTCTTTCTTCCATAAGCTGCTTTGTCAAAGCAATCTGCTCTTCTAGGAGGCGAATATTCTCCTTTTTCTGGTGTTGACGCTCAAGATCTCGGAGAACTCCACGGTGCAGCCTCTGCAAACACAAGGGACAGGGTTTATCACAGCCTGTTGGATGCTGAATGTGATTAACCCCCACACAGGCTCAAAACCCTCCTGCACGGCTGTTCACCATGCTGTGCTGTTTTTGCAAGTCCTCTGCCACCACCTGTAGCCACAGCCATGGGGTTTGAATCTAAAACAACAGGAGCTGATACCCAACACCTGTAAGTTAATGGTACTAGACCAAAAGTGCTTTATTTGTCTCCACTTCAGATGGGTATACCCACCCATCAAGTGGTAAATCTATCAAGCAAACAGATGCTATGCACCCACAATTCCCATGCCATGCAAGACGGACATGATCCATAAACCCATTACCTCTGCCCTAAGTCTTTACCAAATCAAACTGATCTCCCCAGAGCTTCTCCTGTGCTCGGAGACAATTTTGGGGCAAAGTGGAAATGACCTTAAGAAAACTGCCATGTGGCTTCATCTGCTTCCTCCTGCTCACGTCTCAGTCTTAGCAAAAGCACAGAAGAGTTAGGGTTGGAAGGGACCTTAGGATCTTCAAGTTCCAACCCCCGGTACCTTCCAAATGCCTTGTAAACTCTTGTTGTGTGGCTGATGAAAGCCCCACAACCTGCTTATACCAAGCTCTTGAAAAAGCAAAGCCCTAGAACGAAAAAATATCCCCTTTACCCAAAGTGTTGATTAAAAATAACCTGTGCAATACAGACCATCAGTTCTCAAACCACTGTACAAGTGCCCCAATGAGCGTTGAAAGCACTAAAATCCCAGCTGCAATTTGTTTTATCCACAGGGTGCCCAAGGAAGCTGTGGCTGCCCCATCCCTGGCAGTGTTCAAGGAAGGGTTGAGCAGGGCTTAGAGGAACCTGGTCTAGTGGAAGGCATCCCTGCCTGTGGCAGGGGCTGGAAATAGATGAGCTTTAAGGTCCCTTCATAAACCAGTCTGCGGTTCTATGAAGCCGCCCCCACCAGGCCCATCAGCCTCACCCTGGCTCTCCCAACCTCCTAAGGGACCAGCTGCAGCAACGACAGAGCGCGGGAAGGGCAGGTGCCCCGGCAGGGAAGGGGCAGCTCGTGGACAGCGACACTCAGCCGGTGATCTCCGGCAGGGCCCAGCGACGCGGCCATGGCGTGAGGCAGCGCCTCAGGAGCGGCCTGGCCTCCCACCGCGGGCAGGGCCGCAGCACCTGAGGGTGAGGGGCGTGGCTTACCGCGGGGGGCGTGGCTTGTGGAATGGGGCGTGGCTCCACCGCACACCTCGGCCCAGCCCGCCAGGTGAGGGGGCGTGGTTAGCGCGAAGGAGGCGTGGCCTGGCCTGCGGGCGGACGCGGAGGTGCCCCCGCTGGTCGTCCCCCCCCCGCGCCCTGCGCACTCACCTCCTGCTCCCGCCGCTGCTGGATGTGCACGGCCACCACGGTGGCGGCGGAGAGCAGCACGGAGACGGCTAGTACCGCTTGGGACCTCCGCGACATCACGGGCGGCGCGCACCGCTGCTCGCTGCCCGCTCGGGGGAAAGGCCCGGCGCGGAGCCGTGTGGGGGGGTGGGAGGAGGCGCCCCCAGCCGAGCGCCGAGCCAGGCCAGAGCAATCGATCGCCGCTGCGCGGCTGGGCCGAGCGGGGAGAGCGGAGCCGCGCCCCGGGGTGGGGTTGGGGGGAGGCGGGAGAGCAGAACGCGCCCCCGGTGTTCACCGCGCGCGGAGGGGTCCCGGAGCTCCGTGGGCTCCTGGTGGGGTCTGAGGGCTCTCACGGGGCAGCCCCAGGCTCTGGTGGAAGCAGGTAGCGGCCTTGAGCCGCAGGCCTGAGGCGGCTCCGGGCCGTGGGCCTGGCGTTGGGGATGTGGCCGCTCATGGCAGGGAGTGGATCTGGAAGGGCGCTTCCAGCCCAAACCAGCCGTGGTGCTGAGGTGTAACCACGCACAGCCCTCACTGACTGACCCCTGAGCTGATGGGGGGCCGGGTGCCCTCCTCACCGGGCCTTTACCCCATGGACGCAGCTATGGGGAAGAGCCCCGGAGGGCGTGAGGGCGGGAGAAGAGCGGTGGCTCCCGGAGCCTTTCCTCACGGAGTGTCTGTGGAGCTTCCTGCGGGCGTGCGCTTGCATTTCCAATGCGGCTGCGGGTCTGGAAAACAAAAGAGAAAAGATCAGTTCTGAGTGCAAGAAAGATTCCGGTGGTTTTCTCTGTCACTTTTATTGAGTGGAGACCTCCAGTTCTGCACTTTCCTTGCCCAGAAAACCCGAATGGCACAGAGGAAGCAGCTGGAGAAAGCAGCTCTTCAATTGTTTGGTTTCTGCTCATTGTTCAGTGTGTGGCCTTAGGCCTCGTGGTTGGCAGTTTTTCGTGCTCTGAAGACAGAATTATTCCTGCCCCCGGGGGCTGTTCCCTGGCACCTCCTCACTGAAGTATCGGAGTGCTTTACAGACAGCGAGGATTTATGTTCCCTGTGCTCCCGTGTGAGGGCAACAGACAGCTATCATGAATGACTTTGATCCACCATGTTCAGATGCACTTCAGGCCTCGGCTGCAGGACTTCAGGCTTTTAGGGCACTCTAACACTTAAATCAAACCCCCCCTGGCTACTGTGGAGCAAACAGAGGCTCAGGTCACGCTCCTGACAAGCAGGAAGCTTGTCAGCAGTCACTGTGCTCTGTGCCACCCAAATGAGCGCATCAGCGGTGCCAGAGAGAGGCTCTTGTGGCTGTGTCAGACAAAAGGATGTCTGGTGGGGACGTGGGGTGTGCCATGAGGCCTGTAAAACCTGAAGGAGGTCAGGGGAGATTCATTCACCGTATCCCACAGTCCAGGGTGGGTTTGTGGAAGTCCTTGCCCCTGGTGCTACAGAAGCTGAACATAACCTGCAGGTTCAGAAGGGAGCTGCTCAGATTCCCGGAGCGCCCTGGATGTCGGGATGCTGCTTGTGTCTCATGAGTGCCTCAAACCACAAGTGAATGGGAAGGTGGGAGGTTTATTGTGAAAGGGGTAGGCTGGTTCCCAACTCCTTCCTGTACACCTTTTCCCTCCTAGCATCCCTTTTCCCTCCGAACCATCCACAGCTCGCTGCCAGGCAGGATGGTGGGGCTCAAGGAACCTCAACCTCAGCTGGTACCACAGGTCCTGGCTCAAAACCAGGCTTGGATGTTTCCAGAGGAGTTACAGAGCAGTGGGTGCTGTGAGGTGATGGTGGGGTTTGCATCCTCAGCCTGGACTGGAAGAGGAAAACCAATCTTGTGAAGCTTATCCCTTCTCATTATAATCTTTTTCATCTTTCTGCTGAATAAACGTGATTAAAATGAAAGGCAAAATTAGTGGGAATGATAGTATTTCAATTGTGTCTAATAGTTTTGCTCACATCGGTGTGTTTACTGTTATTAAGACTTATACATAAGTGCTTGTAACGCATCCAAGGCCACTGGAATGCCAAGAACAGGGTTGAGCCTGAGGCAGGCAGATGTGAGCCAGCGCAGCGCCCATGGCTCTGTGGAAGGGTGAAGCACACCCTGGTTGGAAGCCGAGAGCCTCTACCCAAGCCTGGCATCAATCACTGAAGGACTAAAACCTGGCTGGGGGATGTTCATGCTATGCTTCCACAGTCTGCAGTTTTTCCCATGGTAGTTGAGGTGTTCGCACTCATCTCCCTTCCCTTGTGAGGGTTAGGTTTTGCTGAAACACCCTCAACACAGGAGAGACATGGAGCTCTTGGAGCAAGTCTGGAGGAGATCATGGAGATGCTCAAAGGACTGGAGCAGCTCTGCTCTAGAGAGAGGATGAGAATGCTGGGCTGGTTCAGCCTGGAGAAGAGAAGGCTGCAGGGACACCTTAGAGCAGCTTCCAGTGCCTGAAGGGGTGACAAGAAACCTGGAGAGGGGCTTTTGACGAGGGCCTGTAGGGACAGGACAAGGGGGAATGGCTTTAACCTGACAGAGGGAAGACTGAGATGAGACATTAGGAAGTTCTTCCCTCCAGCTGCCAGGTCATGGTGAGTCCCACAGTGGCAGAGCTGGTTGTGGCAGTGCAGGCACTGATCATCCCAGTGCAGCCACCGTGGCCCTGCAGTGAATGTCTCTATCAGATTTGGTGGCAGAGGGGGTGTGTCATGTTCTTGGTATTCAAAAGACTGAAAAATGCAGCGGGAAAAATGGAAAATGGGTTGAAGTTTCTGTGTCCCTCCTCTATAATTACAGGTTAGGGTCACTGGGGGCTTCCTTGTGTGCAGAGACTCAAAAAATAATGTAATTAATGGAATATATATATTAAAAATGCCCTCTTTTGACTGGGTTAGTGGAGCATCCTGGGATGGAGCAAAGAGAAAACCTGGAGGGAAAGACCTTTCTTCTATTCCCTCGCGAGCAAGGGAGGAGGGAAACTTCCCTTCCCTTTGGCAGGGCAGCCAGCAAAACAGTCAGTTTGGATCTGGATTTCCTCCTTCCAGTGGGGAAGGTGCAGAAGCCGGAGGCAGCCGCTACGTGAGAGCTGCTGGTTTTACAGCAGGGCAATGTGTGGTTACAGCTCAGCCAGCCCCACGCCAGCGGGTCACCTCCAGGTGAATCAGCCAAGGTGTGGGCTCCGCTGCGGCCTCGTTTCACCCTGGATGGAGGATCGGGATCCTTCCCCAACACCCCGGGATGGTGGGAAGTGAGGTGGGACACTTAGAGCTGCATCCGCTTCCAGCATCTCCCCCCACCGTTCCCTTGTCCATGCCCTTTGTTTTGGGGTGCCGCAGTGGGTTCCCAATGCAGGGAGCTGTGACCCTGCTGCCCGTGCTGTCCCCAGAGCAGGGATGGGCAGTTGAAAGGCAGGCAGAGGCCAAAGTCTACCTGCATGCTGTGAGCACAGGACGTGCACCCAGCACTTGATCATTATATTGACGGCAATCGCACAGACCCTTGCCCGCGGAGCAGGAGTTGCAGCAGGAGTGGAGGACAGAAGTGCTCACATGGGGTGGTTGTTTCTTTCTCTCTGGCAAACATTGTAAAAGGCACTGGGAGATAAAAACCTATGTGCTGAGCACCCCCCAAAACGCCGGCGGTGTAATTCTGCGAGCAGTGTCCCTGCAGCTTGCATGGCAAAGGTGACCCTGCCCCAGTACCTGCAAGGACACGTGTGGGGTCCCAGCCACAAAGTGGGGTGAGCCCCATGGGGTGCACCCCTGGCTCCCACCCTTCTAGGGCTCCCTGGGGAGGAGGAGGGCTTCTTTGGGTGCTGAGGCCCTGCACAGGGTGCCCAGAGGAGCTGTGGCTGTCCCATCCCTGGCAGTGTTCAAGGCCAGGTTGGATGGGGCTTGGAGCAATCTGGTCCAGTGGAAGGTGTCCCTGCCCATAGCAGGGGGTGGAACTGGGTGAGCTTTTTCCAACACAAACCACTCTGGGGTCGCTGGGCTGTAGGGGTTCAGGGAGAAGAGGGACTGTGGTTCAGCTGTGTGGGTGTGGAGGGGGCAGAGGCACCCATGGGTGCTGCAGCTGACACTGAGCCTCCCCCCCACCCAAGCCATCAAACCATAGCTGTAGGAAAGCTACAGCTCTCTATGTAGAATATCCTGTCTGGAAGTGGCACCACGGAGCTCCCTGGGCAGTTTCATAGGCAGTGGGTTCATATCCTGATGCTTAACTCACCCTGGGCATGTTGGAGCACATGCTGTGCCATAGCGCAGGAGGGACGGGCAGGGACCCTCCGGCAGCAGCAGTGGATCCCACTGGGAACCTGCCCTCATGCACCCATGGCATCAGGATGCGCGACGGGAAGGGCCCATCTTTAACACAGCAGAGTTTGCACAGGGGTCAGGACATCCCGACCTGTCCCCTGGCCTGGCTTGGAGCAGGCTTGTGCTCAGGCTGGTGCCTATGGCCAAAGCTGTCCTGGTGGTCCTCTTTATTGGACAGGAGCTGGGAGGAATCCGGATGGACCCCACCTTCCCTTTTTACTGTTGCGAAAATCCCTATGGAACTTTGCTGCAAGGCTGCTTGGCCAGGGGTGGCAGTGGTGGAACCATCCCCAAGCACCCAACCCGAGACAGTTATTCCTTCCTCCAGCTCATCACTGATCCTCTATGTCTTATCACTGCTCCATCAGGCTGTTAATCATCCCATTATCCCCCCGAGAGGAGAGGGATGGCGGGGACAGCACCCACCGCCCAGCCGGGAGGTGTTTGAAATGGTAAAGAAATGCATGACCCCCTTCCGCATACAATGGGTTTATGGCAGCCGTCATCTGCCAGGAATGAGGAAGCCTGGGGGGCCCCACCGGTCCTTGGGGAGGGGACAAAGGGCTTTCTACCACCGGACCTGGAGCTCGGAGGGGGGGTTCAGTGCTGGTGGGGCTTGTGGCAGGGGGAGCGCAGCCCCCGGGCGGCCGGTGGCTTATCAGCCTCCGCCAGCTGCAGCGCAGGCGGGTTTAAAGGCGTCTCGAAAGCGCGCTCGTTACTTTTAGGAAGCTGGGAAGCGAGTGACAGGGTCAGAGCCCAGCCGGGGCTCACACACACCAGCGATGCCTGCCTTGTGCGGGAGAGCTTTCCCCCGACACGAGGCTGCGGTCCCAGTCTGCACAGCAGCCGGGCTTCACGTTCCCTGCTTGAATTCCCAGCCTTTGTGAGCGTGTGCAGCACATCCAGATGTGGTGTGCATCCTGACAGCAGCACATCCCCATAGCAGTGTGTCCTGATGTGCAGCGCATCCTGATTGCAGTGCATCCCAATGGCAGTGCATCCTTACGTGCAGCGCATCCCATTAGCAATGCATCATGATGGGCAGTGTGCATCCTGAAAGCAATGCATCTCAGCGGCAGTGTATCCCGATGGCAGGCAGCACAGCCAAATGTCAGTGCATCCCGACAGCAATGCACCCTGACAGCAGTGCATCTCAATTGCAGTGCATCCTAATGGCAGCATAGCCCGACAGCAGGACATCCTGATATATGGTGCATCCTGATGGCAAGGAAAATGTGTCTTTTCCAGGGCAATGCCTCCTGTTTGCATGAATTGTGCCACTGAAGCAGGCAGCAGCTGGGCAGTGAACTGGAAGCGCGTTGATGCTGGAAGTAGAGCATCATGACATAGAAGGCAGACACCTCTCAGGGATGAAAGCAGGGCATGGTGTTCTGGCCTTCCCACTGCATTCCTGGGCCCCCCTTGGGAGATGGAGTCGAGCTCAGCCAGGGAACCTGCTCATCTCCACAGGTATCAACCCCTACCTGCCTGAAGCTTTGCAGGAGTTCCTGCCAGAGAGAGCCCAGATCCAAACCACTGGTCAAAAAGCTCGAGTGGCTTCTGCCTTGTTCCTTCACTGTCCACACGGCTGCTGGGGTTGGTACGGGGAGAGGTGTCTCTTGTGACAACAACAGAGGAACCCTGCGGACTGAGGACCACCACCAGTGAGTGGCTGCTGGAGGGGAGGTGGCTTTTTCTTCCCTGTGAGGGTGCTGAGGCCCTGGCACAGGGTGCCCAGAGAAGCTGTGGCTGCCCCATCCCTGGCAGTGTTCAAGGCCAGGTTGGACACAGGGGCTTGGAGCAACCTGGTCCAGTGGAAGGTGTCCCCTGCCTGTGGCAGGGGGTTGGAGATGGGTGAGATTTTTCCAACCCAAACCACCGTATGATTCCATGATTTTGGACCCGCTGTCAGAGCCTGTGTGGAATTACTGGTGTCTAATAAAGGTTGTGTGCATGATGTATTTTCAAGCGCAGCAGGAGCATTAAGAGGGAGCAGCTTTCTGTCCTCTATTTAGCTGCTCATTTGCAGGAAACTCCCGGGATTTCACCACCTTTGCAACCTCTGCTGCTGTATCAGGCTTGGCAGGAGCACACCCAAGTTTCCAAGGAGGCATCACAGGGCAGATAGCGGGATCAAGGGGAAAACAAGTGACAAGGAAAAGTCGGGCAGTGCAGGCAGAGCTGGGGAAGGGGCTTCAGGGCCCCCCAGAGCCAAGTGCTCATGTGGTCGCGTTTCTATGGCAGTCTGCGAGCCCAGGGCTCTGCTGACACCCCACGACGGAGGACACTGCTCCAAAGGGATCACCCTGTACTCCATGTGTGGCGGGCATGGGGTGCACAGGTCCTCGGGCAGCCTCTTCCCGCAAGCCTCAGGGCTGCGGGTGCCGCCGAGGAGGATGCTTTGGGGATGCTGCTGGGCTCAGCCACCGGCCCGGGCTCCGTGGAGCCATTTCCATGGGGAGCGTGACGCGGGAGCTGCCGGGCAGCCCGGGGTGACGCCGGGCACCCCGAGGGAGCGGAGCCGCAGCGAGTGGGTGGCTGCAGAGACAGCGCGGAGCCGGCGGAGCGGAGCGGGGGGGAAGCGGAGGTATCGGTGGAGAAAGACAGGGAGACGCTGGGAGTGGCAGGGGCCGTGGGAGGCAGGAGACAGAGCCCGGTGAGTCAGCGCGGTGGGTGCCGTGATGCACAGGCAGGGCAGGTTCTGCCGCAGCCTGCGGAGCCCTCGTCCCTCCACCGGCACCTTCTCCGTCCCTCCTGCCCGGCGCGGCAGAGGAAAGCAGGATCGCACCCCTCACAGTGCTGCTGAGGTAAAGCTGGCGTGGAGCCACCCTGGCTCCGTCCACTGCGGTCAGGTAGCTCCTCACCGGACCTGGGAGCTGCCCAAACCTGGCTTGAAGCAGAGCTCTCTGGTGGCCGGGCTTGACACCATAGCTGGTGGCACAGGGCGGTGTTGCAGGAGTGACCAGGGCAGTAGCTCTGCTCTGGCAGCCTGTGCCACCCCAGTGATGCTCACAACCCCCCGCACCCTCCCCGGGATCTGTGGCACCGTGGTCCAGTATTCACCCAAACATCGGCACTGGGGATGCTATGCTTCCAACAGGAATCTGCCCTTGGAGGCAATGGCACCCCCTCCGGCAACACACAGTGCTTCCGGTGTGCGATGGGGCACAGGGCATGATGAGGGAGCCACAGAAGTGTAGAATCAGTGAGGTTGGAAAAGGCCTTCAAGACCATGCAGTCCGACTGTTCCCCAGCACTGCCAAGGCCACTGCTAAACCATGGCACGGAGGGCCTCATCTACAGTTTGTGAACACTTCCAGGGAAGGTGATTCCCTTGGGAGCACATTGGCTCCTTGCAAGTTGATGCGGAGTTGTGGGACCAAGGACAGGCATCCAGGTGGAAGGAAAGTTTGAGCTCCTCTTCTCTTCTCTTCTCTTCTCTTCTCTTCTCTTCTCTTCTCTTCTCTTCATCTTCTCTTCTCTTCTCTTCTCTTCTCTTCTCTTCTCTTCTCTTCTCTTCTCTTCTCTTCTCTTCTCTTCTCTTCTC
>JASSUY010050407.1:0-34300 GCA_032466535.1 Forpus xanthops | reverse complement strand
GAAAGAGGGGGGGGGGGGGTGCACAGAACTGTTTGAGGGGCCTCAAACTACGACATGTATATAATGTAAAAATCTATTTTACTTTTCTGATCCTCACTCCAGATAGGAAGCAATGGGGAAAATACATGATTTTAAAACAAAGCTGGAAAACAGAGGGTGGTGAGGAATAGGAAGAAGGAGGAATGTGGAAATTCTGGAAGGAGTAAGAGAATGCATCAGTTATGGTTGGCTTCTGTATGCTATGTATGTGGCTAGGCAGAAGGCAAGAGGAGTGCATGATCCCATCTTCTTTCAGTCTTCTCTGCACATGTGAGCATTGTCCAGAAGGCAGCCTGGAAGTTGGGAATAGGAGGTGGAAGTTCCAGGGTGACTGAAATAAAGGGACAGAGAATGACTGGGAACTAGAAAAATTACATGTGTCATTTTCTGGGTGGGTATGGTTACAGAATATGCTCACTTTAAAGCTTTCGTTTAAAAAATGCATGATTAGGTATCTAAATTCTATCCCTGATGTATGTGAGGGAACAATAAAAATAATCAGATTCATTGCTGCAGGTTTTCAGATAATTACTACAGCACATTAGGGGGCAGATTTTCAAAGTCGTGAAAAGAAACGTAGCTATGTGACCTCTCTTTAAAGTCAGTAGGAATTGCTTAGTTAAGCCTGAGCGCATTGCTTTGCAAATGCACCCACCTTCTCTTTGGGAGGTAGAAGGTGATTTTTTTATCTCTCCTTTGAAGACTTTTTAGTTGTTTAGAAGACTTTTCCTTCTTTGCTTTGCATTTCATAATGTATCCTCAAACCACTGTATTTGTTACAGAATTTTTAATATCTTAAACTGTGTTTTCAGTATCCTTTCAGAAGGCTGTTATTGAGATTACAGGATTTTAGCTCTCTGCAGTCATGGTAAAAACAAATTTTTGCCTCTATTTCTTTTTTTTCTACTGCTAGCTTACAGGTATTAGTCATACTTCGCTCCAAGGCAAATGTCTAAACTTATTCCTGAAATAACTATCCATATTGTTACAATAATGTTGTTCATATACTTAAATTTAACTGAGTTTGAACTTTTAGAGCTGTGTCAGTATTTTCATTACAAACCACACAGTAATTTAGTAGCTACCAAAAAACTACCTGAGATGCTATCATATTATAAAGTGTACAATGACATAAAACCAGTATTAAATTAAAACAATCTGTACCAGCGTAGGATTAATGAAATTTTATTCTCTGTTCTACTCTCCCTCCAACTTCTCTTGCAGCAAATAAACTTATATATATTTCTTCCAGATTTTCAAACCTACCATAAAAACAAGTCTTATAGTGCTTTGCTGTATTGTCCCTGTACATTCCAAACTAACGTTAGAAATGTATTGCAGTCATTTGCCTGGTATAATATAAAGTCATAATGCCACAATAATTCCACTGAGAATATTACTAATGAGGATATTTCCATAATATGAGGTGCTGCAGAACTGACAAGTAACAAGAAATAAGTTAGTTGGGTACTCTACAAATAAGGTAGAAAAATAATCAAACATTTGCCTGATTTTTTTTTAAGGCTTCAATTTAAACTTAGTGTAAGGATATTTCATCTTGCCATTTTAAGCCTCTAATTACAGTTACCATCCTTTGGCTTGGCATCTAAATCACAGCCTGATGAGATTTATTTTTATACAAGGAGATATCATACAAGGAAAGGTCATGATCTACGTAATTCTGGCTTTGTTTTGCTCCTTCAGCCTATCATAATATGAAGTTTTATCAAACTCTCATCATAATTTTTTTTACCATATTTAAGAGAATAATTAAGGCCAAATATCATGTTACCTAAATTGAAGGGAGAAAACATGAATCATTCCCTTCACTTCTGTCTCAGGAATCTAGGGCAACCATGATAAAAGTCATAAAGGCAAAACACACTGCTCTGTATATAGAGGAAGAAAAGCACCACATTTTTCAATACAAGTTACTTTAAATATTGCAAAACATTCGAAAATAAACTCTTGGCTGCTTCTTGCAAAGACAGAGATTAATGAGCATAGTCTGCTCTCTCTTCTGCATGTTGAAGAAAAAATATCCTTTACAATCACAATTTCAAAAGTAACTGAGACCCTGATTGGAACTGCCTGAATTGAGATGAAGTAGAATCTAAGCATTTTAAAAAAGCTCCTTGAAAATTAGATGTTCCTATTAGTTGTTCCTGTTGCTCTCCATTTCCTAAGGTATTTTAACTCTTACAACTCTGTCTAAGTGAAAGACTTTCTGACAACCAGTAATCTATGACAAAAACATGCTCCCACTGCATTGTGATGTCCTCTGGGGACCACACTAATGTCCATTAACCTAAGCTGGTTTGCAAGACCACCGTAAGCCTTACACTAAAATACTAGCTTGGGTCCACGATGCTGACTCTGCTTCCTTGCATCTTATAAATGCCCATACACAGAGCAGTATCCATTTTCAAATGGTACTTTTAGGTGTTTAGGCTGCCTAAAGCTGTATTTAATATTGCTGAAGCATTTCACAGCATGGAGTACCATGGAGTCAGGCATCTAGAGGCTTTTGCAAGGCTCATTAAAAAAATACCTGCTTGTAAGACTTTAAATAACTGAAGTCTAAGTGACTTGCTCAAATCACATTAAGGGAGAAATTTGGGATATCTCATGAAGGCATGTGCTGCATCTACTAGCCATGTCCAGAACATGTCCACCAGGCAGGCAATGATGATACAGAACCTACAGGTGACCTGGGCTGTTCTGTACTAACAGCTGGAGGTCTGGGTACAAGAACTGGCAACAGATGACTGCGTTTATGCACCTGAATAACTGCACTGAAGCCCATGTCAGGAAAAGTGATTGACTGCACATCTCCTGAGTACTGAGTTTATTCTCAGTCATTGAGGCATCTTTCCTCATCACAGTTAGAAATCCTCAGAAATAATTAAAGTATAGTGCCTAGCACACAAGTCATAGAATCATAGAATAGTTAGGGTTGGAAAGGACCTTAACAAGGCTCTCTTCAACCCAGCCCTGAACACCGCCAGCGATGGAGCATTCACAACTTCCCTGGGCAACCCATTGGAGTGCCTCAACACCCTTATAGTAAAGAATTTCTTCCTCAGATCCAATCTAAACTTCCCCTCTTTAAAAAGCCTGTTATCACCATCTGATGGGCCCTAGGTTTGCTTCAGGTCCCATATCAAAATGTGTCAGCTCACATGATCTAATTGTTAATTTCTATCTTGCAGAAAATTATTTAGAGTGAAAAGGATGGCAGAATGTATTCCCAAGTATGGAAGAAGTAGACTCGCTAGAATAGCTAAATGGATTCTAGTATGTTTGTGATTCATTATTTCCACCAAAAGGAACATAGGACTTATTTGGTGAAAGCATATCAAGTCCCTCAATTTCTGCTGAAGTTCAGTAATTCCAAGTACTCTTTTGTGCAGATAAGTTTAAACTGTCATCTTGTATTAAAAGTAAATAAAATATTCTAGTCTTCTAGCTACATTCTGCATGAAAATGAAGTAGGAAATAACACTTAAGAATAAGACAGCAGTGGGTAGTGTGGATTTGATTACAAATTGAGCCTGTATCATTTTGCTTGCCATTCAACTGAATCCTTACCTTGATGCACTGATGATTAGCATGAGCATCACAACAGCAGAAGAGAGATAAGAAAGGCAAAATCTTCTATTTATATTTATATATATATGCATATAAAATCTGTATCGTTCAAATGTAAAATGGTTAGTCTTCAGGTGTGCATTATTGCAATGAAAAATTTTTCCACTAATCAAAATAGCTGCCGTGACAGTTGTGACAAATATATATCCAAAGAAGGAAACTCCAACCTAGACTGCAAACTGCTATATAATCTATTCAATATATGCCTATGAGTAATAAATAGTGTTACATAAATCTGGATCTGGTTTTATGTGATTTGTGAAAAAAAAACAGCAAGATTTTCACAACACTTGACAAACTGTGATGCAAGAGAGAGGTTTCTGATTTAGCAAGGCGCATAAGCATGTATATAAACTCTGCCACATTCTCAAGTCTGACTAATTTCTAAGTTAAGCGCATGCTTAAATGATTGCACTATCAAAAGCAACACTATATTCCTCTTGAAATGTAAATTAAATGTGCCAACTTGCACAGGTTACATTTTGTTGATCAGCTTAATATTCTGGCCAAATCAGAACCTGTTGGCTTCAGTTCCTATGGAAATAACAAAAAGAGTGACTCAGTCCTTTGCTACTAGATACTGACTTGCCCGGAGGTAAACTAGCAAGCTTCAGCACAGACAATTCAGACAAAGATAATAGCATAGCTCTACAGCTCTTCACAACAGGAGCAGGAGAAAAAATTCATCCAATACATCATCTCATAAAAACATACATATGCAAAAAAATCAGTGGAGCTGTACTGATTTATATCAGATAAGGATCTTCCTAGTATTCTCTATTACGAGACTCAAATACGAGACTGTATACAAAGGAATATTTTTGCAAGAGCAAAATAATCAAAGAAAGTATTAATAGCATAGGGGCTATTAAAACTGTTAAATATTATTGACTTGCTTTTTAGACATAAGACTAAATGCACACATAAATCTGTTTGGACGCAGAATTAACAGCATATATAAATTATTATTCTGCTATCCATTTTACATTGACACAATGGAGTTAATTGTAGTTACTGTACATGGTAAATGCAGACAAATTTGTGCATTTTTATACACAGGCTAGGGCCTGTACCTACAAAAAACAATATGGAAAATACTCTTCAAACATTTATTTTTAAGACAGCAGTGCTATCAATAAAGCAGCCTGAAGTTTAAAATGGAATTTTTCTTTCTACCTCCCAGCTGAGGAATAGGTAATTCATTAATTTTTTTGAAGCCTGGTATTCTGCATTCTATGAATTTCAGTTCTACAGACAGCACACATTTGAATTTTTTTCTTTTTCTTGCTTGGAATTCTTCTAATTGAATGGAACAACGAATAGGAACAACTAATTTTCAAATAGCTTCCTTCAGAAGCATTGCATAAGCTTTCCAGTACTCTTGGGCACACTTGCATAACTGTTATACATAAAGCACGTATTTACTGTGTGTAATAATAAATTTCTATGTGACAGATTTTCAGGGAGTTCTTCACTTTTACCAATGGTAACATATCCCTTCCCCTTCCTATGGGATTTCAAAAATATCTTACTGTTGAGTAAAAATTTAATTCCTGATTGTGTATCACCATTCCCTGGTTAGGTCCCATCACATGGTTTTCTTCAGGTCTGTCCTCTCAGTAGGAACAGATGAAGTGATTACTGGTTAGGGCTCACAGATTATATTTCTGCTGTGTAATTGCTGTAAAAGGGATTGATTGAGCAACTGAGGTAGTGAAGTCTTCTGCAGCTATTACGCTATTTATATAACATCCTGCTTTTCAGAACATCCATGATCTTCTTGCTAATTACATGAGGATAGCACCCATGCCTATACCCATACAAATGTAGTATGAGGTAGCTACTCTCATACACAGGCAAAATACTTAAGGCTAAAATATAAACAATTCCATACACTACCATTTTTAGAGGCACTGATATAACATTAAAATTCTCAGTCTGCACCAAGTGAGATAGATACATACTCTTGCTATACTGGTGCACCCAAAGATCCCCAAACAGCAACTGACAACAGATGCAGTAGTGCCCTTTTAATTTCCATAATGTGAGGGCAAAGCAAATAACAATTAAGCAAAACAGGGCTCTGTGGGGATGCACAAATAAAGCAAACAGTTAGCTTAAGAAGCACAAAAAAAATACCAGAGAGATGAATTTTTATTTTTTTTTTTTTTTGTGGTCTTTTGCTTTTATCAAATCATTTTAACACTCTGCAGAATCTGACAAGATGAGAATTCCTGGTGTCATGGGTTCAGCAGTAGCAGATATTTTTCTCCTTGGTAGCTGGCACAGCACTGTCGTTTTGATTTTGGGCCTGGGAACTGCGCTGATAGCACCAGTGTTTTCAGTTATCGATTGGTAATGTTTCATCTGACCAAGGACTTTCTGAGCCTCATGTTCTGCCAGGGAGGAGAGGAGCCAGGAGGAAGCAGAGACAGGGCACCTGGCCCAAACTGTCTAAAGAGGTATTCCATACCACAGCATGTCATGCCCAGGATGTAAAACAGAGGGAAGAGACCAGGAAGGTGGGGGTACACTGCTTGGCTGGGTTGGGTATATAGGTGGTGAGAGATTATATTTTTTTCCCTTGTATTTTTCTTGTAATTATTAGTGATAGCAGCAGTGATTTGTGTTATACTTTAGTTACCAAACTGTTCTTATTTCAACCTGTGGGAGTTGCATTCTTTCAATTCTCCTCCCCATCCCCCCAGGACTAGAGGAAGAAAGAGGGGGGAGTGAGTGAGCCAAACTGCCTGAGTGCCTTAAACCGCAACACCTGGGCTGAAAATTAGTTATTAGAAAAATTTCTATCTCATTGGATAATGAGATTAAAGACAAAAATATCCTTGCCACATTGTCTATGGCAAACCATCTCTAGGGAGAGAGGTGTCCACTTTAGGGGAAACTATTTTGAGTGAAGAAAGCACCATGCAATTTCAAGTGAGACTTCAGATTTCTTCTTTCTTAACCATGAGCTCCTATGGCATGAACTTCCTGAAATGGCTTTTTTCCTCCCAGTGATAAATCCCTGGGGACCTTTTGGTCTCTGCAGTGGGCCAGGGCGCTCGTGAGGAAGTCTTTTGGTTTACTTGTGTTTTTTTTTTCTGATAAGAAAACATCAGATTCATGGATGCTAACATTTCATGCATTTGGACAAGAATTTACAGAAGATCTGCAATAGTCTCAAAAAAGTATTAGTATTTAAGCAGTATAATGAAACTAAGAATTTTCTCATCACTGCCTTGAAACCATTACTTTAATCAGTATGATATTATATATCTCTATAAATAACAGTAAAACCACTTTTTTAAGTAGATACATATTTTACATGTTATGAATTTAGTTTTAGAATTAACTGAATCTGTATCTGTTTTTCATCTAACCTAAATGACATAAATCTGATTTAATCTGAAATTAATCAATCAGTATGTGCCCGGTAACATTTTATGACTGTCAATAAAAATTTGCGATAGCTACTTGTAATTTTCATGGTAAAGCAATATATTATCATGTTTTTATAAATTATTTATTTTAATAAATGATTGTTGTATGATTATTAACCTACTCATCAAAAAGAAAGTGTCAAACTGTGAAATATTACAAGCTAAGAGACTTAAAATTTAGTCCTGGAAAATAAAGTGACTTTACTATGCCTTATGCAAGCATTCATTACTTCATAATTGATGGTTAAAACAGAAAAAAAACAGGGAAGATTTATGGTGATATAGTGGGTAATTTACCTGTCAGGTACTTATCTCAAAAGATACCCGCTCATGAGGAGAGTACATTGTGATGAGAACACTAGCTTGATTCTGGTTGCTGGGTGTTCCTAAACTGAACCAATTAAATCAGCAAATGGATAGTTACGTAATACGTTGGCTAGGCTTTGATTGACCTTTTTGCTGCTAAGTTGGTCTATATGACTTATTAAAACTGAAAAAAATGACTAATTTTAGGGCCGTTGTTGTATTTTACATGAAAAACATTTTTGTTTTAGGTCACCTTTATTTCAAGATGATCGTGAGTGTACATAATGCATATGTTAGGCTTGGGAAAAGCTTCAGTGTGTTCTTGCTTAAAATACTCTTATTGCTTATTTAGTTCATGTCTTATTCCTTCATTACATTTCAGAAGTGTAAAACCATCCAGAATGAGAGCAGAAGTATGTAGTGTTTTATCCAAATTTTCTTGTCCTAAAAATTGTTATACTTAATATCGTTGGAAAGCTTCCTCCTCTGTAAGCCCAGGATAGCAAGGCTTTGGTTAGACCTGAATGGCTTAGGCCTGGATGTGGCCCTTTAATTTGCCTTTAAATATTTTCTCAGTGTTCAGATGGTCTCAGCTACGTCAGAAGCTGTCTGATTTCTGTCTCTTCACAAGACTACAATCACTGGCATTTACCAAAGGATATAATTCTTCCTTCTTTAAACCCAAATAGAATTTTGGCACATTGCCTGTCTATTGCATCTTGTATCATAATAATTGCTAGGATCTGAGCCAGGAAAAGATCTAGAATGCTATTTTAATGACAGAGGAGTGATGATTTATTGTGATATTAAACTCTAGCTGTAAGTATAGAAATACTATTTTTTCTTCAAAATCTTTCTTACATATTTTCATACTCAAATTCTGAAAAAGAGAAAAAGAAACAAACAACAAAAAACTCACCTCAAACCCAAACTTCCTTTACATGTGTTTCACAAAATCAGAGCTTTCATTGCCTAAAAAGCATTTTTTCTTAAATTATTGCTCTTTCTTTCTCTGTCTGGACAAAATCTTTGATTTTGACATGTGCTGTCTTTCTAGAACTTTTGGCTTTTTTCCTAAATGGGCTGATTTGAGTAAAACAGAGGAAAAAGAAAATGTTATTTATTGGCAGACTACTGTTAGCTGGTTCATTTATGTAAATGAGCAGTTTAGCAATTTTTTCATGGGCAAGCCTCCTTCTGAATGACTTACAAATTTATTATAAATCTCCGGTTTATGACATTTATTGTTCTTGAAAAAAAAAAAAAAATGTTCTATGCAGTGCTGTAAATAAATCAGCTGAAAAGCTAGACCTGGATGCTCAAAATTAGCATGAATCTAATTTTGTTATTTTCTTTGTGCAAGTGTCTACTGTATGACCTTCACCTTCTTCCTTTTTTGTAGATTGAACTAATTCTCAGCAGACTTCCAATACTGCATCTAAATGTATTGGAAAAGCTTCCTTAAATATGGGAAAACTTTGAAATTAATGAACATTGTCATGCTGCTGGAATATGATTATGAACTTCAGGACTCAAAAGCCATCTCCATCCTTCCATTCAAAATGTAAAATAAACACAACCATCTCAAAATAGGTCTTCTGACAGCAGGTTTCACAGGATGTTACCACAAAACAACTAAAGGGGGTATGAGTGTGGGCACTGTGGCACACTGAGGTGCAAACAACCTTGTGCTACTCTGCCCATGCTCAGAGCATGCTGAGGATGAGTCAGTTCTCTTCTGAATGCCACACAATTACAGCATCATGGCCAGGGCAGCAGCAGGGAAAAAAGGTCACTAAGGAAGTCCTTCTCTATGTGGCTATGCAATATTTTTTATACAAAAATCCATACGTGTGGTAGCTCAGTGGTTTGCTAATAAAAGTAGTCCTTTTCCATGACCCCACTATTTCAGCAGGTCACAACTCTGGAAAGAGAACTTCTGAGACAAAGCATTAGCCTGAGCCACCCTCTTCCTTCCCCACATCTGACTCCTGCAACACAGAAGTCAGTCCTGACAGAGAGTCATAAAATCACAGAATGGCTAGGGTTGGAAGGGACCTGCACCACTTCCCAATGTCTTTGAATTTTCATAGCTTTTCTATCCTTCATCTTGCTGCAGACATTATTACAGGTTTAATTACCTCCAGAGGATTGCAAGGCTCTTGATACATGCAAAAACCCCAATGCGGAGCAGCCTAGACTGGTCTGGCTTGTCCTCCACTCACCTATTAGACTTAAAAGCTCTAAGCAAGACCCATGGATATAAGCTATCTGGAAAGCACAGAGGTGGTCACTCTGCTCTGTCATGGAACACAGAAATATTGTGAGATTATGAGGAGCAGTGGAAGTTGCAGGAAGATGAGACAGGAGTAGGAAAAGACTTGACTTCCATTCCCATCATGCTGCCAGAAGATGGCAAGAGCAAAGGTAGAAAAAGAGGTACGCAGAGGAAGCGGTGACATATGCTATGTCCTGTCTTAAGGATATGGAAAGGAGAATGTGAGGTCCTGTGCCCCTGGTCCCTAAAATAAAAATAAGGTACTCTCTTAAAATCTGAATGTGATACAAAGTCAAAGAGACCAGGGAACATTTTTAAAATCTTGCTTGGCCGTATTCCTTAAGGAATCACAGTTGAGCTTGTATTTCCAGTGACAATTTGAAACAGGGATAGCCAAGTACATAGATTGGTGTCCCAGTAACTAAGATAAAATAACTGCATCTCCTGGTTCCCTGATCCCATTATGGTTTAAAACTATTGTAGGTTCATACACAGTAACTAATTGAAGACAAAAAGGATATTTGTTTGGGTTCAGCCTCCTGGAAAGGCCAGTGATTGGAAACAACTTAGTTTCTATTAAGTGTCATCTTGAAACTTCTTTGCAAAAGAAATGTACTGATTCTTCCTTAAGTTACTGTGTTTTTTTATTTTTTGGGGGGAAGAGTTGGGTTGTTGGGTTGGGATGGATATTTTTCAGTTATCTAAGATACATACCTTTTCTAAAAGAGCTCCTATGAAACTTGTTTAAGAGTGTGCTGAATATCTTCTTACTAAGATATCAAAAGTTCTTTACTCAGGTTTTGCAGCTTTGAAATTCCCTCCAGAAGAAGAACTCTAAATCACAGCAGTCAAAACCTGCTATAATATGTAATGTTTGGAAAAACACTGATACTGCAAAGTTCACCTCAAGTACAAATGGTCCTGACGCGCATCACTTAGTAAAGAAACACAGATGAATCTTTGGAATATAAAAAGAAGCCAGTCTGCCATATTTACTGACTTTGAGTAGCACCTTACCATGCAGGCTGTCCCATTGAAGAAGAGACACAGAAAATTAATTACTAACTGAAAAAAGTAAATTTTTTTTTTAAATAGACATGATGAAGGACGAAGTGATGTGCAGTGTTCTGAGTCCTTCATAGATTCTTCGTAGCTTATATTAAGTGCTAGTCTTTCCTTTGCTTTCAATTATACATATCTGATGTGTTTGAGGAAAATTCCACAGCAGCATCATTGAAATTCAGTGAATTAAAAAAAAAAAATAATTATTTCTTCCATTGACCATGATCATCCACCCAGGTTTATCCTTCCTGTTTTCAGAAAGGCAAACAGACTTTCTGGTTCCACGAGTAACAGCTCTTTTCCTCATGGCTTTACCAATGATAGGGGTGGAAAGAGGTGCTAAGCCCCAAGAAGCTGCAGCAAGGATAAGGTTGAGCCATAACTGGACATCATTATTTACTGTTACAATGAGGTCTGACATCAAAATGAAGGAAAAGAGGAGTCATGGTTGCAGGAGAAAGAGATCACTGCTGACCAGTGCAAAAAATTAAGATGTGCACCCAGAATGGGTGCAGAGGGCTGACAGCAGAGTGCTATCAGATGATCATTTCTCAGGATGTCCAGTACTTCACAGCACAGGGAACACACAACAGCCTATGGAATTACACTGGGCTCCACGTGTACCTCCACATAGTACCTGTGCATCTGGAAATAGCAGTTGAAGAAAACTGACTTTGAAATAAAGACTCATTGCAAAAGCTGCAATAATAACTGGTCTTACCTCACCCCACATAAAACAACCTGGTAGCATCAAAAAATTGAATCTCTAATTATCTCAAATTAAATGCAGATATGTTCTAAAAACTCACAGTGTTTTCCCAGGATTTTGTTTTGTTAGCAGATGTAATGGAATGTAAGAAAGCAGAAATATATTTAATAAAACTGAAAACTATGGAAAAGATAGGTCTGAAATTTCTTCTTTCTTTCTATCTGCCTCACTACCCAATAGCAAGACGCTCAACAAAATTGAAGGTGAATTATTGCAATATCTCCATCAGGAGGGTTTTATGCTTTCAGTAACTGCTTTATACATAAAACCTGGAGAGAATGTATAAAGAACTTTAGAGTTATTAAAAACAGATTTAAAACATATACAAGATAATGCTATGATTTTCTCCTTTGAAGAAAGAACGTTCAAAGGTGAACACAGCTTTCTAAATGGAGTATTTTTAGAACTCTTTTACAGTTGTTAGACTTCTATCTTTAAGAGTGTTCTAACCTTGATTTACATGTTTGTAAGTCCTGAATGCTTCAGTACTGTCAGCCCCTCTCCACAGTACTATCCTAATGTCATGGGTTCAGCAGGAGCAGCCATTTTTCTCTTTCGTAGTACTGGTGCAGCACTGTGTTTTGGATTTTCGGCTTGGGAACAGTGCTGATAGCACCAGTGTTTATAGTTATGGCTTAGAATGTTTAGGCTGGCCAAGGACTTTCTGAGCCTCATGCTCTGCCAGGGAGGAGGGGAAGCTAGGAGGAGGCCAGGAGGAAGCAGAGACGGGACACTTGACCCAAACTGACCAAAGAGGTATTCCATACCACAGCATGTCATGCCCAGGATGGAAAACAGTGAGACCCAGAAGGATGGGGCAGGGGGGAGACGCTGCGTGGTTGTGCTTGGTATCAGGTGCACTGCTTGGTCGTGCTGGGTGGAAACTAGTTGGTGAACACTTGTACTTTTCCTTGTATTTGCCTTGTCATTATTATTACTGGTGGTAGCAGTAGTGATTTGTGTTATACCTTAGTTACTAAACTGTTCTTATCTCAACCTGTGAGAGTTGGATTCTTTCAATTCTCCTCCCCATCCCCCAGAACTGTGGGAAGAAAGGAGGGGGGAGTGAGTGAAAGAACTGTTTGAGGGCCTTAAACCACGACACCTATTTCTGAGCAGAATGACTACATGCACTCAAGGCATTTTGTACTGCCTTGCCAATGTGCCTCATGGCTTGCCTTCAGTGAAGGAAGCATTGAGTCAATATTTACTTAAGTTCAGATCTACTGCCAGATGAGTTCATGTTTCTGCCACACAGGCTGGAAAATGAGCTGTCTCCAGAGGTCACATTTAAGTGTCAGTCAAACTTGGCAATGCCCAGTCTTTTATAACTACTCCTGATGTAGCCAGCAAATGTCACCTCTTCTATGACATTAAGTGTGCATTAGGAGTTTTATGTAGAGTACCAAGAAAATTTCAAAAAGGAAAAGATCTCAATCAAGACCAAGGTACATCTGACTTGGACTATCATGAAATTTGAACCCTTTGAAGCAAAGATCCTGAAGCACCCACTTTGCATGTTTAATCCCTCTGTTCAGCTGCCACATATCCAATGTCTTTTTTATCTCAGACTACAGGAACTATTTAATGTCAGACCCCAATATATTTTCAGTCTGCATCACTATTTGTATGGAAGTATTTGAACCTGACTCTTACTGTGCAGGGTACTATGCACACAAAAATGTCTTTTAAGAGGTTTGTAACTATGACCAGAGACAAGAGAATATAGGCAGATAATCTGGAGGGAGCATTTAGTATCCTGTCAGAGCGCAGCAGGATTTCTCATGTAAAACAATGGTTTAGGGTACTTGTACTTATATATTAATGCTAGCTTTCTGAGAAATAACACTTTCAGAGTGTACTTCTTTCAGTCTACACTGCTACCACTAATGAAAAATGAACGATGATGAGATCAGTAACCAGTATATTGTCTTGTGGCTTAGACAATGCTCTCACAATCAGCAACAGTGCTAAGCTGCATCTAGAATACCCTATATCCATGCTGGTTATCTAGTGGACTTCTTGAAAACAATTCTTGCATTGTATAAATGTAACAGGCAAAGCTTAGTGAGAAAACTGTATAGCTCAAGGGCTGGCATTAAAGGGGTTGTCAAAATGACATCAGATAGACAAGGAGGTATATTCGTTATATACAATATACAGAAAAAGGCATTTCACTAACCTTTAACAGAAGAGACATTTTTTTTGTGTTTTTTTTTTTCTTTGCTTGCTGAGATCTTGCAAATATTTATAATACCCAAAGTTTATAAAAAAATGACAGAACTAAATTTGCAGTATTTGTTTTCCTGATTTCCCTGGACAGCCTTTTATTTCAGATACCAAATATGTGTAGATAATATTAAAGATTCTCAAGAAAAATTGTTCTCTGCAAAGCAGTAACACAACATGGAGATTTATTATTGCATTATAAAAAAAAAAAAATCAAGGGTGGTTTGATTTCTAAAGCAGCTGCGATTAAATACAATTGTTTTTTCTCTGAAGAAATTAAAAATGTATGTTTTTTAGCTGACAAAAGTGATTACTGAATACAATAGCTTACAGTCTACCATAAAATTATTTACAATACCCAAGTCATAGAAAAAAATATGTGCAGGGGTTATTTTTGTAATATCTCATTAATTTAAACAGAAAGCCTTAAAAATATCTCTTCATTTCTGCAGCAGGCTTCATTGAAAGACAAATCTAACATATAAAAAGATCAATCAATCTCCTCAAAAATTCCCTCTTATTGTTTGCCTTAATCTTCCGTGCAACAATATTTGCTTGACGCAAGGTAGCAGAACTTTGTTGTACTCAAGCAAGGATGCAAGGTTGGGCAGATATTGAATTACCTGATCATTCCCATTTATAAATTGATGGAATGGCTCCTAATATAGTGTTGATTGCAGGGCAGGTAAAGGAACAAATCTGGGAAGGACCTTAATCATTAAATACTGTTTAGGGTGCAGTTGCTTTGCAGTCATCTCTTGCAGCCACCTTCACAATTTTTTACTGCCCTTTTGGTGATATGGTCTGACTATTATGTGAGCAGGCACTAGCTATTCATCCTATAGAGACTCTGATTTTTACTGCAAGGGCGAAGAAGATCTTTAACCATCTCAGCCTCTGAAGGCGCTTAGGCTGTCACATGGCTGACGGGCAATATTCATTCATAGAAGAATTCTTGTCCATTCCCAGGACTTATGTCTCTGTAGAGTGTATGCATCCACTGACAGGTGGGATATCAGGTTGGTTGTACCAACCAGGATACCAGTATACCAGGTTGGTTGTATACTTTAATTTACAATGTATCAGCCTAAATACAGAGCTTTTAAAATCATATTGGGCTTGTCTTCTGTGTCAAACATCACGTTGCAAGAGCCTTATGGACTGAAAAAGGATGATGATTATAAGTGAAGTGACAAAGACAAAAATTTACTTCAACCTTAGTCATACTAGACTTAGATATTTCTTTTTTTAGTATTGCATTTCTGCATTTAAGTAAAAATGTACGGAATTAGGAAACAGTATAGTTTACACCTTCCACCTTGCTATCGCTGAATAACAACAGAAGTTGTTAGAAGGGGGTGCTATGATACATCTGCAGATATACACAGATACAGCTGAAAATGTAATAGACAGTACCTTTGATGTGGCTCAGCTAACAAAGCTCACAAGCCGCATACATTTCCATAGGGTTTCCTGAGGAATCCATACTAGTTGTTCATTTTACATCCCTTTCAAGCCCAGTAGCCTGCATCATTGTAAAAACTGGCATTACAGAAGCACATTCCAGGGAATGAAGCAATTTTTGTGTCAGAGATCATGGCTGTAATATGCACTGCTCTCAACAGCAGAGCTGTGAGACCAGAAACAAGACAGATGCCAGTATTGGCACAGCTACCTTTATGGATTGCAGATGCCTTTACTTACTGCCAGGCTGAATGCCAATTTCTTTTCTAGTTCAGGCACTGTCACAGCTTTACTTTCTGTCCAGAATAAGCAGCTTTAAACTGGAAAACTAAGCAATCAGATTTAAGCTACTATCTACATGTGGTAAGTCTAGGAGAGCTGGTTCCATGAGGAGCATTGCTAATGATCAAAATCTTGCTTATCATAAAACTCTGTATAATACATCCTCAATATATCTTCTCAGAATTACTCTTGCTTCCTCAGTGCTTTGTCACTTGGTAATAAGATCTCTCAGTTCAGGCTACATCCTTCCTTGCCATATCTATAATCCCCTCTGAGTTCATTTCTTCAAGGAAGCTGAAGAACTGTCCTGATCCTAAGAGGAAGAGCACCTGTTAGTGGAATAAGGTCAGCAATTTACCCCTCAGCTTGTATTTGGAGGCATATCCATCCACTTTTGCAGAAGAAAAATGTATTTGACTTTCATTTGAGAGATGTCTACCATATTATTCTACCAACTATTGACAATATATGCGAGATTTTAACTTTTTAAGTGTGGGGCAACCATGTTTTAAGGCTGTAATTGCAGCCTCAGCGATAGCCCAGAGTTCAACATTCACAAACCAATGAAAACAAAAGTCTCTGTTTTCAGAATGAGCAAGATTTTTTTTTCTGATTTCAAAGCCAAGTCTTATTTTCGGATATTTAACCTCTGGATCTCACCACTACAAACAAATCGGGATCACAAGTCCCATTTCATAAGCTGAGGTGTAAGTGATAAGATGATGTAACCAAAATCACCAACACAGTAGTGAAAAAATCAAAACTGCATCCAGCCCTCCTACATCCTAACTTGATGTCATATCTCTGAATACCCTCTCTTCTAACATTACCCAATGTGACTATTATGGTCTAAAAATAAAACAGCACAACCAAGTTTATCTCAAGACAAGCTTCAGCACTTCCTGTTGAGCACCAGCTATAGCAAATATTAAAAGGCCCTCCATAGTCAAATTTTCAGTTCTCAGATCTAAGTAAGCTTGTCTGCCCCAGTGCAATTGGGAATACTGCAGAGGCATGTCTGACATGTTGACTTGTCTGACTTTTACTTAAAGTCTGTAAGCAAATACTTTCTTCTTTTTTTTTTCTTTTTTTCTTTTTTTCTTTTTTTTTCTTATGAAACTGTTGCTACTGCAAGTCTTTATTTGTAAGTGTTGACAGGATCAAACAAAAAGACTTGGCATAAACTTGTAACAACTGGCTTCAGTAGAATGCCACAGCAGGACGGGGATTGTTGTGTGTGGTGTTCACCAGCTGTTGATGTGTTCATCCCTCAAATCCCATTTACAGAAATCCAGCAACTGATGCTCAAGAGCACACAGCACTGCATTGCACTGGGAAACTACTGACTTCATAACATTTCACAAAGGTCACTTTACAGACTGGAAACTAAAGCACACAAAGAAAATTATTTACCCTGGAGAAACCCAAAGATGCAGAATAAGACATAATGAAATACGGAGCTCTTGACTTCTAGTCTAGACCACGAGTCGTTAGGTTTAACTGCAAAACTCAGTGTAAAAATGTGTTTATTCACTATGAGATGTTATCACAAATACGGCTATTCTTGGCTAATGTTTCAAGGCTTTGAGACACTGTAGCACTGTCAATTTTGCTGCTTGCTCTGGTGAACATTCAAATTAAGTTGCTTCTTCCTGCTCAACAGAAAACAAGCAGGGTTTTGGTTGTTTTGCTTTGTTTTAATTTTGGCCTTTATGCAGACAAAACAGCTTGATACAGATATCAGCAGTTCCAGCAGAGACAGAAATAGGATATGTTTATAAGAGAAAATTATATATTTTTTCTTAACTTCTCTTCACATAGCTGAGAAAAAAAACATGTTTTGAAACAGACTCATGATTCTTTAGAACTGAAAGTTTACAAAGTCTGTGTCAACCCACCTTGGAAAACCAGAACACTGTTTTGTGCTATGGCATATAAATAGGGTGATGTATAATAAGGCTCAGAGTGACCTGAAGATGTGGATGAAGTATACACAAGTCCAAAGGAGAACACAAAAAAAAATCAAAAGAGAGCAAGGCTCCCAAGGCAATCCTTAAATTGGTGTCAAACAAGAGGCCAGTTTTCAGGATCTTATGATACAGTCAAAACCTGTGTGCGCAAAATTGCTTGCTAGACCCAAATTTCAGAATATGTCAGTTCTGATTCACTCACAGAAGTCATTTAACATCTGTACATTCCCATATGTACTGACCTAACTTAGTCATATTTTCAAGAACTAAAAAATTACCAACTACATCAAATTCATTCCTCAAAGGGTTTTTTTTTCTTTATGCATATGTGCTCTCTCCTCTTGGTACTGCTCATCTTTTAAGAAAATTCTGGTTCCACCAAAAAAGAAGCATTTGTATTTCATACGAAACCTACTTTTTTCTGTTTCTCACTGGCATTTTATTCTAGATTTTTTATCAGGCAGTTATAAATATACTTTTAAGGCCAAAAACAGAAGGGGGAGGAGGAGCATTTTGACCAACCAGCCAGGTTCTAGTCACCCCCAGAAGCCAAGTACTGAACTAGATGAACATTTGTTGTGATCTGGAATGGCCAATAATATGGTCATCAGTTCAAATTATATTATAGTGCTGACATGCATGCCTGAATACAGTGATTTTAATATCTTTTTATTTGTGCTGCTCTATTAGACAGGGTGCCTTGTGGAGTCTGCACATATTAGCATCTGAGACTGCCAAATGATTCTTCATTTAAACCTCCCATTTACCATCACTGATTAATGGGTTGTTTTTTTCCAGGACCTCGGACTGTTCTTCCTTTATCTTCAGACACTGGCTGCTCACGTTTTCTAAAAAGCTATTATCAGTCTTCTACTTGTTTACTCTATTCAATAGGGAACATTAACGTTTGAATTGACTTCTCTTGCTGTAGAGAGCATTCTGTGTATTCAGTGGCCAGAAGCTACCTAAACAAAGATTACAATTTTTTTTCATATTGTATCTCCTTCATGTTAAGGTATCCACAACCAGTGAGGTCCCGTCCAATTTTTGTTCTTTGCTCATAAAATTTGGGAAAAGTTAGCAGTAATTTAAAAAAAAAAAAAAACACAATTTCACTAGAGGTCTTTATTTCTTCCTAGGTTTTGAATTTCAAAAGACAAGTGGAATTTAAGAGTTGGTTGTAGTAAAGAATAGTGCAAGCTAATGTGTTTAGCACCTCGTATTCATGTCAGCTCAATAAGAAAAAATAAATGTTTTATTTTATGCTTCGTGAGTATGAGACAAAAGGATGAAGATCATGTTGCTGGCAGCCTAGCAGTGTTTCAGTAGGAAGGTTAATTAAGGGCAGAACTTATTGTGACTTGCTCCAAGAAAAATTACTCCCTTGGTGAAGTCAGACAGCACTAGAACATCTAAAGTATGTCTGAGGAATTTTTTTCCTTCTACTTTTTAGATCACTCTGCTATAGTAGTTACATTTTTTCTGGCAATCTTGGAATGACACTAAAACGCATAAAACCCACAAAACCCACAAAACCCACAAGGCAGCATAAAGATGCTTAGATATGCAATATTTTCTAGTCTTGGCTTCCTAAGAACAGCCAGTTTCTCAAGGCTAAAGGAATGAAATATACTGTTTAACAGTTCACCAAGTATTTTTCCAAAACAGGAGGGAAAAGAGCTACAGTCTGCTTCCAGTTTTCATTGCAAAACCTAGGCTCTAACTTGGAGAAGACCCAGAGAAAAGAATTCTTTCTTCAAAGACTGCTAACCAGAAGATCAGTCTGTATCATTTGCTGTACTGGAGCTATTATAGGCACTTCAAGTCATTTGTGCCCTGTAAGCTCAGCACATTCTCTCACTGTAATGTCAATTTTGTACATTAAGAAAAGCTTTCTGATGAATAAAGCCTTTGAAGTAGAATTCCCAGTAAAAGAAACACTGTTTTAAAAAGTTATACTAATTTGCCTGCAATTACTTGACGTGACAGCACTACCTGTATGCCATGGTAAATGTGCTCTTTGCTGCTCAGCAGAGGCATTTCTAATACTTAGTTCCTGAGAGGGACATATCTGAAGCGGACCATAAACTGAGATATGACTAATATATCAAATGCACAAAATGTCTGCAAATACCCTCCTTTGGACTTGCTTCTGTACTCTGGCAAACCAGTTATGTATTGGGATAGAGGGAATTATACTGTAGCTAGTGAAGTAACACTGGCATCAAGTCAGTGTAACAGAAAGGAGAATTAGGGTGCTTATCTCTAGCAAAGACTGCAGCATTATGCAATTTCTTTTTCAGCCACTTTGCTGTTTCTGTGTATGTAAGATTAGACAGGGGATTAACTGAGCTACTGAAAAAAGTAAAGGAACCCATCTGCAGCTCTCACAGAGCACAATAATGATATAAAATGCTGAAACCAAGCACTTTATTAGTTATATTGCCAAGATTATATAACATACCAACTCCCAAAGCTATGCTGTCCTTCATGACTGCAAAAGTTGCCAAGGTCTGTCCCTAGATGAGCATGGTAGCATTTGATACCCAAAAGCAGAACTGGTCCATCCAGGGAGAGGATTGTTCATTCTGCATGGAATAACTGTGCTACAGGAGGTAGATGAATCTTTCATTATAAATCCTAATTTAATGCATTTCAACACAACTAACTTACAGAATTATATTTTAGGAAATTTTATTATATTGCTTTGCTATGCCTTTTAGACAACACATGTAGGATAATTTTTTTTCTGACTTCACCTTGCACCTTTTTATAGAAAGAAGGCTTTGTCTCGTATTTACAATGTTGGTTTTTTGGATATTTTTGTTTTGCTGCTTCCAGCCTAGAACAGTGTTGCTTTTTAAGTTATATAAAATATGCATCTGAGCTCATACAGGTAACCACTGTCCTAGATAAGCATAGAAATTGCACAGCCCATTTGTCAGTGCTTTAAAGAAAAAAACCCAAAGGTGATTGCTTTTAGTTGAACTCCAATTTCTCGCCTTCTTCATTTTTTCCATTATTTTGTTGAACTTAAACATCTAGTAACTGCTACAAGAAAATAGACATTGGAAAATATAGAGACCATCCTGGTGTGCACATCCACTGAAGTGAAAAATCTATATTTATATGCCTACTCACTGTCATTCCCAAGCTGTTCTGTGGGCTGTTTAGCGATAGCTGAGATTTTGGGCCAGCAGCTTTTGTAATCTTTTTTTTTTCACTCTTTCTATTGTTGTAAGTGAAAAAAAATGGCAGTCCTCCAGTGACCAAATTAAGAACAACTCAACCACATTTTGTCCAATGCTATTCATATGTGTGTATTATAAAATGTTCTAATTAAATGCAAGGCAGCACACTATATATCATCTTTCTAATTTCAGAGAAGTGCTCACCATACAAGTATTAACAAAGTAAAATAAAATATTTTAAAAGCTTTTGCAGTCAAATCCATTTGTGGATGCACTTTTATGAATAGCTCATTTTCTTTAGTACCGCATGATGAAATTCAACCTTTCCATTTTTATTCCTGACAAAACAGACAAGAGGCATAAAGTTATGCAACAGTAGTATAAAGTGTCAGCAGCAAAAGATGGTTTGCATATTACCTCCAACGTGTCATATCTAGTAGAAATGCAGGCCCCTTTATGTGCAGGGTCAGCCAAAATGTCACAATTGATGGAGAACTCAGTGTATCCTCAGTGTCACAGTGATTTTCCTTCACTTTACCAGAAAGAATGAATACCATTTTTTTTACCAGTATGTCTAGCAAATTGAACCATTTTGCCAGCAGAGAGGTCTGACCTTTGTGTCAGTGATGCTTCTGACAGAAACACAGGCTCCAACAAGAGAACTGACTGACACCAGCAGCATTAACATCTGGTATGTTGGAGCAGCTACCTCCAAGGTTTGGAGCTATAGCTATTTTAAAATGTGATATGCTTTTGCTAGCCAATATTTTCCTTCTTTGTGATCAGCAAAACCCAAGAAATTGTAGGTCTGTGTTACATTTTCTTCTTATGCCCCCAAAATACGGATAAGACCTGCTCTCACCACATACTATTTTATCTTCACAAGTATTAAAGAATATCAGAGATATTCTCCAGCAGTAGAGCCCATTGACCTCTGCTGTTGCCAAACACTCAGAGGCAGGAATTCATAGACAAAAGAAAACTTAGACCCTACCAAAATGTCAGTGATATTTTCCCCAGAATAAGAACCCTGCAGAAGTTGAACCTGGCTCCTTGATAAGCAAACCACATTTATAAAAGTTTTAAGACTACCTTCACAAGATGAAATGAGGGCTTCACAACTGCAGGACTCTACATTCTAGAAGGCAGTTTTTACAGTAAAAAGAAAAGAATCCCTATGTTTGTCTTATTTCTGTCTTTCATCGTTGAAATCTTTTGCTTCAGAAAGGACCACACCTCATTAATTCTGACAATGTCAATCTATAAATGTGTACATTATAGGTGCATTTATTTATCACCTAGTTTCTGCTATTAGTCATTTGCCTTTACTGCTTTTCTTTTCAAGTAAAAGTGCTCTGAACAACCACAGAAACAGCAAATTGCCATTTGACTGCAGACATTCTCTGAAGTTTTCAGGGCATTTTTTTCTGAATCAATCAACCTATATCCTGTTGATTGCACTGTGCAGGGAGATGATTTATTTACATACTAAAAAGGTCAATGTTGAACAAATCAGTACTAAGGGTGTATTATCATTTTATTCAAGTGAAGCATAATACTGAAAGAATCCAGCAATTATCCTTGCCCTTATAACTTCATGTACACATGCCTGGGACATCTATTTGGAGACATATTGCAGTGTTTTAGAATAAATCAGGTGACTGGCAAGCATGTTCATATTATAAGCCCTTCTGATTACTAATAGGCACAAAAAAAAGTGGAGACACTTATATAAAGATGGGTCAGGCTCATCATCTAAAATGTGTAATCAATTCAAGAATATGACATTTGCATAACAGCTGCCTCTTCAGACCTAGTTAACAGCATATGAGCCCTTATAATAGGCTTTGAATTTCATTACTAGTTTATTTAATTTACTATATGCAATAATGCAGCTAAAATACAGACTGATAAAAATTCTTATAAATTTGCATTCAAGTGTGATTATCCCAAAATATTAAGGACTAACTTCTCTGCTAGTGTAAATTTGCATAATTCCCTGGACTTGATGTGATTTTCACCTGATGATTAAAGTATAAATGCAACCACATTGTTTCTCTCAACTGAAGTTATAAACTCTGAAAGGCTGGCATGCCTCCAATATACTTCTGGCATATCATGGACTGGTCAGTCAGCTGTATCTATTAAAGGACACAATGGTTGGGGCTCAGAATGAAATCCAGGATACTACTGCTATTTTCATGGAAATTCTTCAGTTCTTATTGTAACCTCTACCACACAGCTTCTGTGCGCGTCTCATCACTTAAAACTGCTTAAAAGAAAATTATTGGAGTTTTGTTATTTCCTCTCTGTTTTCCTTTCCTGATTCTCTTATGAACTTTCTCTCTTGTAATATTTTTTTCTACTCTTATTAATTTCAAATGTAAATAGTTATAATTGCATCAAATGTTTTGCTTGTTTCTATCCTAATTTCTTTTATTTCAAAATTCTGTTTTTTTTTTCACAGATTACAATAGTTGCCACTTAATTTCAGATGGATTCATGTATAGCACACTAGTACTGATATAAAATATTTATACATAAATAAATCCATACTTTGAAAATTCCCTCTAGTTAGCTCTCTCTTGCAGAGAGGGATCTCGTAGTAGGGCTTGGAAAGGGAAAGACATTTCCAGCCCCATTTTCTTTTCCCGAATTTCCTTTCTGAGAGAACACATCCACCATTTCAGCCATCTGCCTCTCTGTCAGACCTGACAGAGCACTGCTCTTCCTCAGACTTTCCACTCATCTTCAGAGAGCATGGTAAACCACTTCTGTGTTTGTGTAAGACTCAGGCAAGGGAAGTAAATATTTTATTGTTTACTTTCAGGTAGCAGTAGGAGAGAGAACCACAGAAATATAAAAACAACCTCTAAAACCAATAAAATTATATGGGACAAGTCTGCATTGTTTGAGGCTACACAAAATTTAACACAAAAAGTCTTGTTATAATGTTTTTAATTAAATTTTTCTTTCCTTGAATGGATTTTTGTTTTGCTCTCATGTACTTCTCTGTGGTATGATTATAAAATATTTTAATAATCATCATATAATAATGGAATGTTTTGGGCTAAAACTTAAAGATCATCTGGTTCCAAAACCCTGCCACAGGCAAGAACACCTTCCACTAGACCAGGTTGCTCAAAGCACAGTCCAACCTGGCCTTGAACGGGCCTCAGGGATGGGGCAGCCACAGCTTCTCTGGGCAACCTGTTCTAGTGTCTCATCACCCTCATATTTCAAACACCAGTAACATAGGCATCAACATCAGGTAATGTCAACAACTTTAAAACTTAGTCTGAAGGAGGAGGGCAGCAGTATTTCAAATGAGCCTGGAAATAGTAATACTGACATATTTTTCCTTCTCACATTCCCCATATTCCTTTAACTTTTGTGACATCCAAATCATATCTGCTTGCAGAACTGGACGAATTCAAGAACAAGCTAAAGACCATAAGACCTTGTTTCATCAAGTGGAATGATTAAAGTTACCTGTTAAAGATCCCAGTGATTCACAGCTGGACATTTATGGAAGCATATAACCCATCATCACCAAAGGCCTGGTGCTGCATTTTGCCTGCTGCATTTGTACCAGTGCACATCTTCATTTCTCATTCACTCAGCACCTCAGGGGTGAAGAATAAAGCCCATTTTTTTAATGTTATCTTTTGTCCTTTCAATTCTGTCCAGTAAATTACTTACTTCCCTTTACCAGAAATTATAATAGTATGAAACAATTCACACAGAGATACTGTTCTCCGGGGTTTTGTTTGCAGAATATGTAGTTTTTCAAATGCCTTATAGTCTTCATAAAAATAATGTATCCAGGACTTAAAGTAAGTTTTTTTGATAGCAATCTATTACATTGGAAATACTGTAGTTACATCACAGTCTTCATTTTTCATTCAAATAATGCATGCTGTGCAATAAAAGGCCAAGGTCCAAAGCTTACTAGGGAAGTTTTACCACTAACCAGGATTATCACTTGCTTGCACTTGCAGTCCTCTGAATCTTACTAAATCATAGAACGATGTATGTTTAAATGGTCCTCTAAGTTTCAACTGCTCCAAATTGTGCTCACACTTGAGCCAATTGAGAGGATTCAGGGACTTGTTCATCACAGCCCAAAATATCTCCCCAGATAGATATTATAAGTCTCTGGGTAATCTGTTACAATGTCTGACCAATATATCAGTAAAAAAAATATCCCAATACCTAATCAGAATTTTTCCTGTTCTGTGTTGTGTGTTTTGCCCCTCATGCTTTCACTCTGCACCTCTAAAAAGATGATAAATCACTTGATGCATGTATATAAATACACATTTTACTTACACAATGTATGTTTTTCTTTCTCACATGCAATTGAAGAATTTTAATTAAATTAATTATGTGTTCTGCCATTTGAAGTCCTCCTTTAGTTTACATTCATAATGAAGGGTCAGAGTGAACTTAAAAGTTTCAGCAGTTTGAGAGCTTCTATTTTCTTCAGTGCTAGGCTTTTCCAAAGCTTATGAGCAGTTAAATCTGTATTTCCTTCACAATTCCTTCAAAACTAGAAAGTAAGGGAGTTTTTATGATATTGCTTGTTCTTATACTTCTCCATGAGGAGATTTTGAACAATGATTTTGAGAAAACTGTCCAATTTACATCCTCTTCCTTTATCGTACTGGAGAGATGATGATTTTCAATGCCATCCATACTTTAATAACACTGGTATTCCCTAAAGCAGACATTTATGAGGATGAAAACAAAAGTTCAATAAAATGTAAATTTTCCAGTACAATTTATTCTAAATTAATGAAGTATAACAGTGTAAATTTCACCTTTTCCAAGAAATTAGTGATACATGCACACATTTACAGTAACTGGTGCTGAAATGGCAGTACGTAAGTTGCAGGGCCTCATACTGACAAATGGCCTGCTACATTTGACACTGATATGGGCTTCACAAGCCTGTCTTGGGTAGAGTGGTTTCCTCTGCAGCACATATGAAGGGTTGGCCGCCTTCGACCACTTTGCAACATGGAAGACAAAAGGGGTAGAAGTGCTGAAACACATAGGCACTTTCCAGTAGTATGGGAGAAGTGAATGGAGACTCTTCTGGATCATCCTTCCTCCTTCAGTGAATGCTCTTATTAGATGGCTGCAATGCAAGAGATGTGTGTAAATTAGCATACCGCCATGGAATCAGGGCACCATCAGCATTGCCTGACACTGCCCACCCCTCTTTGGGGTACCCCCACCCTGCCCAGGACTCAGGACCCCATTTCAGTTCCACAGGGCCATCAACCTCTACCCCAGCAACACCACAGCAGGGCTGGTCTCCATGCCTGGCCATGGGCCCCACCAAGCTGGGTTCACCTGCAGGCCCATGCCCTAAACCAGCCTCAGCCCATCCCTGTCCCCAGGCATGTGCCTAATGGCTAGGGCTGGATCTGTCAGAGTGTCTCTCCGATGCCCTGCTCCTGGTTGGGGCAGTGGGACAGGCATTGACTGCAAGACCCTGCCCTGTCAGACCTCACAGTGTCTGTACACACAGTTCAAAAGAAAGCAGCTGTCCAAGAGCACCTAATTCCAAATTAGGGGGCTAACACCTGAATACAAGTCTCTCAGAGGCACCCAAACCATGAGGTTGAAAGACTCACAGAACAGTTCGCTAGCCATAGGATCTCACAGCTAGGATTGGTGCCTGCTGTCGATCCCAGCTCTTGGCACAGGCTTTGATGATGAGTGGCCCTGTGAACTCTTGTCCTGGAGGTGGGTACTTTAGGCTTTGTGAAACCATCAGTCATACAGTATTAAGACATTTTTTTCCCCAGTGTGCACCTCAGTACCAAAGTTATTTTTTGATCTCTCTCTTACTGAGAAGTTACTTTGCTAAAAGAAACTTCAGAAGACAGGAGGGGTCTACTATATTCTTCTTGTCAAAAAAGACCAAAATTGAATGAGTAGGGGGCAATATCAGATGAGGGAAATTAATTTAATCACCCTTAGGCTACTTGAACTATCACACTTTTTTACAGTAGGATCCTCTGAGCTTTGTAGGAAGCCAACAGTTTTAAGTGCAAAGTTAGTAATCGTTAGAAAAAAAACACAAGAATTTTTTTCAAAGTCCCTTTTATATACCTCTGTTCGTAATGGAAACTCCACAGCAGGATTTCAGGCTGATGCTGTTATTCCGACATAAACTAAAAGTATTCTAATATTTTTTTATGCTGTTTCAGCGCCAGTATAGGTCTACACACTGTAGTTGTATTATAATATAGCAAGTAATACATTCCAGTGTGGCTTTAGCGAGAATGGGCATACCTGAAAACACAAGTCTACATTTCAGTCGCCTGAAATTGTGCAGATACAACCTTTATGGCGACCAAGTTGCTTTTAAACTAGCTTGTTTGATGTAGCCAGCTCATCTTAAATTTTCTTAAGAGCATTAGCGACATTGATTTTGCCACCCCAAGGTGAGCCCTGTGTGCAGGGCTCTTCAGACATAACAAGAAGAAAATGAAAGTGAAATGGTCTATGCTCAGTGGTGAGATTGTCTCTCCTGCTGTTAACAAGAGGGTGAAAAAATTTGGTACAAGGACTCATGTTTATGGGATAATCACACAACCCTCAATAACAGCCATCTCCCTACACATCTTCTCTCAGCATGTACACGCAGTTCAGAAGTCGAAGCGCTGCCTCAGAAGGCTTAATCAGAGTGCTAAGGCACAGTAAAATGGCCATGGCTCTCTTACGCGTTCTTGCTGCGCTGTGCTTTGGCGCTGTACATGCCCTTCATGGGGAGCACAGAGCAGATTTTTGTCTGACTTCTGTAGTGGTTGCATCAGTATATGTGGACCTAAGGAAGTACCAGGCACAATCAGCGGAGATTAAAGTCTGATAGCCTAAGAGATCACTAAACCCCTGTGCATTGCAGAAGCTAAAATGAAGCATCAGTATTCTAATTTCTGTCAAAAGTGACATATTTCTAACTAAATACAAAACAGTCTATGATGCATATCTCTTTTGCTATAGCAGGAATCCACAGGGCTCTATGCAACCTGGTTAAAACTGCCAGGGATATTCTCAGAGGCCGAAACAAAACACTCAGCCAACCAAGAATCTGATTGGCAATTGGCTCTAAACGTCCAAAGGGAAATTCAGCACACCCCCAATGTAGTCAGTACAGGGTGTCTGAGCATACTAAGTAACTTACAGGTTCAGTATGCTATAGCCCCTGCCTTTTTAACTCCCCATCTCAGCCAGTCTACAAAATATTAAGCTTTCAGCCACCTCTCCATTCTGCTAACCCCAGTCACCAGTGTTTTAAAGCAATTCTTGTTTTTTTTACTTAAAATGAAAAAGCCACTACTGCTGTGAACTTCGGCAACCATGAATCACAACAGACTTCAAACTTGTAATATCAATTGCAAGCATAGCTAATTGCAGCGCAGTGAGGGCTGCCTGATCTGACAGACACTCCCACGATTAGTTTTACCATGGATCATAGTGATCTCAAATGACTCATTTTCACTGTTCTGAAGTGTCTCAATTCCTGAATGTTATTAGGCCAGTGCCATGTGTTCCAATATTACCAGTTCATAGAAGAAAGTCTGTATCTGCATGAACACTGAGAGCCTAAAAACCTGACACAGACTTTTAGATAAGGAAAATCATCACACTCTGAGAACCTGGAAAAAGGAGAGGTAGCTTTTTTCCTGCTTTCTCTTGAACTTCCCCTTCTTGACTTCCATCACAGTGCTAATTTCTTACTTTATCACAATTTGGACCAAGCAACATAAACTGTACAAGTTATTCTTGAATTTTTTGACTGGTCTATGAAGGATCAATGAAGTCACCTGCTGGGATCTTGTCCTTGATAACAAAGAAATATTGTGACCTCTGTTTTTATCATGCAGTATGCTACGTGCTGTAAATATAAAACTTATTTTATGTAAGTCAGTGTACAGAAGGTATACTTGAAATAATGCAAATACCAACACTGCTCCAAATGCAACTCATGCACTTGTGTACTTTGTGATGATGACCTTCTGGTGCACATTAGGATTAAGTATTGGGCATAAAACAGACTGAAGTAAGTGTGGTTCTCTGCAAAAGCAAACTGGGGAGGAGAAATATAAAACGCAGAAAACTATGTCAATGAAAGAAGCAAGCACCAATTTTGTCCTGAGCATGTAATCAAATCAGAACTTAAGTGAAAGGCATTTAGCACGAAAAAAGGCATTTAGCAAGGTCCTTTTGCAAGAAATGCATTAAGGAACTGTACACTGACAATCAAAATCTGTTGCTGAAACCTTGTCCAGCACTCAGATATGCATTGTCGCAGGAACCAGGATATTTAGCATAAACTGTGTTGACTCAAGGAAACTCACTGCAAATCACTGCCATATTTACAAGGTAAGTTCTGTGATGGATGGCATACAGCAGAGTTTCTCCTTGATTCATATAAGCCTTTACAATAACAAGCATTTAATCATCTCAGTTATGACTCGAACATCACAGTTTGTCAAAGCCTCAGCCAAGGCTGGGAGGTTATGAAGTTCATCACAAACTCCATCACTACCTTCAGCAAGGGAAGTGTTCCTCACTAGTTTGTCCTGCAACAAGCCTTCACTATGCTTACAGTGATACTTGTTCAGATTGCCTACATCTGCCACAGGCAAGCCAAGTCTTCTGATACTGCAGAGGAGCAGAGGCACCTAGGAACATAGCTCACATTTGGTAAGTACAGGACTGGCATGCAAACTGTATCTATTAGACAATTGAAAATCTCCAGACAATTGTCCTGCAAAGACATCAGGAACAATGCCACTGTTTTTTATCCTGTCTCCAAAATCCTTCTACACATGGTCCCTTTCCATATTCGATTCCTCTCACAGCTACCACTAGTTCATTCTATTTATAAATAGGATAAGCTAAAATGCTTTATCAACCCTATCATAAACTAGCCATTTCTAAATTGTAAACATTAAACCAGCACTTGGCCCTAAATGAATTAAAAGTTCAAATTTAATTCAACATAAAATGCCAAGAACTGACTCTCAAAAACTTCTCTCTCTTAACACCTGCCTAGAGGAATATACCTTTTACTCTAATCAGACCTTCCTCCCCCTAAATTTTCCTATAGACACACATGAAATTCACACAGAGTGTGACAAATGTGACAAGTTAGCAGGGGCTGAAGGTCTGCAGCTGGCCAACAACACTGGGAACAGAAATAAGGTGTTCAGAATTGCATTTATATTCAGAAATCAACTACACTCATGCCTATAACAATCTGGTCAGGCAGGCCTTCTAGTACCTTTCATTTTCTCTAGGCAAGGTTTTGATCTGGTGACTTCAACAGTCAAGACAAAACACAGCTGTTTTTAGTGACAAATAGCCTGACCAAGCCTCTGCTTTAGCCATCTGTGCATATTTCAGTTAATCCCACTTTCAGAATTAAACTACCTAGAGTCACTGGAACACACAGGAATGTGCATCAAAAAGCTATAGAACTTGAAATACATAGAAAGAAAGTGAACAGTCATCTTTGGCTTTTTGGAAAATGCTTTAGAAGTCTGAAAAATGTTAGTGCTAAAGAGAAAACTCTTCTTGGGCTCCAGGCCAAAACAATGATGTGTATTTAGTATGAAAGTAACACATTTGCCATTTAAAGTCTTATTACCATCTTAATTCCAAACCAATTATGAGAAAATAAATTTTATCAGTGAAGGTTTAAAATCCATAATAGCCCACTTAGAAAACATAATAGTTATTAGGAGAAATATATCCTATATACTTTGATGGATTAGCCTCTTTGGTCCCCCTCAGCTTTTGCAATTATGGAGATGTTAATGTGAAATTCACTCTTGAAGGCTCTTGAGGAATGACAATAGAGTTTTGTGTCTTGAAATGGTGGTGACAACACTAACTTACTGCAAATACTAGCATAGAATATTTCATCTAGTGGTGAACTGAGATGAGCTGAAGTGAACTGTCTGGAAAGCCTTAAGTCATACAATCATACCAATGAATAGATAATACTATATTTTTTGAGGAAATTAAAGAATTTTCTAAAAATCAGTTCTACTAGGCAAACCTGAAGAGATTCTTTCTATTCCAGCATTCACCAAACCAGACCTATATACCTGAATGTATACAGCTTACTTGCCTGTAAGCTCAACTACTTTTTCAGGTCCAACAGGTGGCTTTGTCTCTCTGTCGCATAGAATTCAGTGTGAAAAGATATCATAAGATTATTATCTCTACACCATTTCTCATCTTCAGCCAGCCAAACAGCCTTTAAGTATGGGAAAACAATGGGAATGCCCTATTGATATGGGTATTTTTATCCCATAGAAAGTAGAGAGGTCCCTGAAGGATCCTGCTTGCACTTGTAGTGTCTCCTGGAGCTCCCAGGATTGCTCTGCAGAAATCTTTGCTTCCTCTGGGTCTCAATAGCATAGAGTGGGGATTATATGGCAGCACATTCAAGCTACTGTACATTCAGCCTCCTCAATCCCTTGGGAAACACTGCACATGGAGATGTTTGGTAGCAGTCACTAATTGGTTTGCGGTCTTGGCAGGACTCCACTTAACAAGAGGATAGACACTTTTACTGTCAGTAAGGTTATATAATGTCTACACAGGTATTTAGTATGTCCTTTAACTGTACAGTAATCCACTTGTAGCTATATGCTAAAATGTGCTATCACTCTATTAAAGGCCAGAGTATGAATTCATGACAGGGTTAGAGCAACCCTGAAGAAGATGTCCTTATAAACATAAGTGAGTTTTTCCCTTGATCTTCTAAAACCTGCTCCTCAGGCATTTAAGTCTATACCCATTCAGTAATTTTTATCATAGCCAAGTATTCATAATGCAGTGATTTTCTTTTGTACAGCTGAAGAAAACCCCATAGACAATTTTTCATGCATAAAAGAAAACAGGTATTTTCTCCACTGATAACATAAACAATATCCTTTTCACTTTCATTTTGTGAATTCAGCCTTGGGGTATTTTGATATGCAGATAGATGAGGACTTTTACTGCAGTCTTTTATTCCCAGGTGGGTGGTATTTTCTGTAGTGTTATTACCACGTGCATAAATAGCAGCACGACTGCTGGTGTAATGTGAACTGCTGTAGATGTATATGCTCAAAGCACAATTGGATAGTTCTTGTTTTCACCTGGCATTTGGTAAACAGATTCATCAGCCTCAATGCTTCAGAACATTGGCCTAATTTGCAACAAATAAAGAACACTGCATAAAACCTGGCATCCCTGTGAAGCATCCTATAATTGCTGGCAGAAGGAAGAATACAGCATATTCAGACACCAAAGTACTTCCCCTGCAAATACCCACTAACCAGTTTTATTACATAAACTCTAAGGCTTGACCAAGAGCACTCCTGCAGCGCTGTGTTTCTCTGATGAAATTAGGCAGGTATGTATCCTTGCAAACATACTGTTCCAGGATAAAAAAGTATTTACAGTGCTTTAGCACCCCTTTGACTGTATATCCACTCGGAAAATAAAAAATTGGCTTGGTTTGGTTTGGTGGGTATACTGTTACAAAATTAATGAACTATGATCTCATGTTAATATTTATAAGGAAAATAATTCCAGAATAACAAAAGTTGAAGTCAATAAATGTGAGTTCTGAAGACTATAAAGGGAAACATGTATTCTTACACAAAGATATATTCTTAAAAGGAGTTCTGCGATGTTTCACAAAGGCCCACATAAACAGAGATATGTCCTTATGCCCCTAAAGTAACATTGCATCCTTAGAAAACCAGTGATACAATAGCATCACAGCAGTCTTTATCTATGTGAGGCACTGGAATGGGTTGCCCAGGGAAGCTGTGAATGCTCCATTGGCGGTGTTCAAGGCCGGGTTGGACATAGCCTTGGGTGACATGATTTAGTGGGAGGTGTCCTTGCCCATAGCAGGGGGGTTGGAACTAGATGATCTTAAGGTCCTTTCCAACCTTAACTATCCTATGATTCTATGATTCTATGATTCTATAATGTAATTAAAGAATGGAGTTGTTGATATTCTTTTTTCTCCTCACATCCCTTTAAGGAAGCAGAATCATTCTGTCACAAAAGCATTAAAAGCAGCGAACTCATTGAAAGCAGCTAACTTAGTATCCAATCTTAAAATGTTAGGAGATGAATTTACATGGTATGTCAACTCTCGACTTTCATTTCTCCCTCTTTTTTCAAGTTTATTGAATAATCACTGCAGAATATGATAATTTATTACAAGGTATTGCCTTCCCTGGTGGCTCATTTCTTCACCAAATGAAGTCAAAGATTTGGGATGCAAGTCCAATCTGCTGTTGAAAAGGGTAATTTGTGTCTGAGATTCAAATATTATTTTTTACTCTGACTGTGCAAAATGCATCATTTTTTTCAGTGTTATGACCAGCCAATAAATTCTCCCAAAAGCGACATTTTAACTGATTACATTCATATAGTCTTCATGTCACTTTGAATATTAATACTCATAATTAAGAAGCTTGATTGCTACCTCTTCATCATACTTGCAAGTTTACTGAATTTATTCAAAAAATATTAAAATTAATGTAATTTTAAAAGGGATTAAAGAAGTTTCACACTAGGAGAAAGACACTTGAAACATCAATTCTGCCTCTGTGTGTGCATCCACCATGATTGAAAGTTTTTATAATTCAACATTTTCATTATATAACAACAATTAATATTCTCTTTTTTAGTGTCATGGGTTCAGCAGCAGCAGTCATATTTTCTTTTTTGTAGTAACTGGTGCAGCACTGTGGTTTTGATTTTCAGCTTGGGAACAGCACTGATAACACTAGTGTTTATGGTTATGGTTTAGAATGTTTAGGCTGGCCAAGGACTTTCTGAGCCTAATGCTCTGCCAGGGAGGAGAAGAAGCCAGGAAGAAGCCGGGAGGAAGCAGAAACAGAGCACCTGACCCAAATTGACCAAAGAGGTATTCCATACCACAGCACGTCATGCCAAGGATGTAGAAATGGAGAGCAGACACCCAGAAGGGTGGGGGGTGCACTGCATGGTCAGACTTGGTATGAGGTGATGGGAGTGCACTGCTTGATCATGCTGGGTGGAAATTAGTTACTGAGCTGTTGTGTTCTTTCCTTGTATTTGCCTTGTCTTTATTATTACTGGTGGTAGCAGTAGTGATTTGTGTTACACCTTAGTTACTAAACTGTTCTTATCTCAACCTGCGATAACTGTATTCTTTTGATCCTCCTCCACATCCCCCCTGGATTGGGAAAGAAAGAGGGGAGAATGAGTGAGCAGAACTGTGCGAGGGCCTTAAACCACAACATGTAGATATGTAAGTCTTCAATTTTTCAGTTTTAATTGCGAAGAAAAATCAGATGTAGATCATAGAATCATAGAATTATAGAACTGTAGAATAGTTAGGGTTGGAAAGGACCTTAAGATTATCTAGTTCCAACCCACCTGCTCTGGGCAGGGACACCTCACACTAAACCATGTCACCCAAGGCGCTCTCCAACCTGGCCTTGAATATCACCAGGGATGGAGCATTCACAACTTCCTGGGCAACCCATTCCAGTGCCTCACCACCCTCACAGTAAAGAACTTCTTCCTTATAT
>JASSUY010050405.1:0-24082 GCA_032466535.1 Forpus xanthops | reverse complement strand
GAGACCTCATAGCAGCCTTCCAATATCTGAAGGGGGCCTATAGGGATGCTGGGGAGGGATTCTTCATTAGGGACTGTGGTGATAGGAGAAGGGGTAATGGGTTCAAACTTAAACAGGGGAAGTTTAGATTGGATCTGAGAAGAAATTCTTTAGTGTAAGGGTGGTGAGGCACTGGAATGGGTTGCCCAAGAAAGTTGTGAAAGCTCCATCGCTGGCAGTGTTGAAGGCTGCATTGGACAGAGACTTTGGTGGCATGATTTAGTGGGAGGTGTCCCTGCCCATAGCTGGGGGGTTGTAACTAGATGATCTTAAGGTCCTTTCCAACCCTAACTATTCTATGATTCTATTCAGGAAAAGGGTCTGACCAGCTGTGTGTCACTTTACTAGCCCAGCTGATTTATGTCATTAAAATCTCCTGCCAATTCTCAGCTGCAGAAAACGGATTAAACAACTCCTTCACTGTAGCCTGCTTCTGTCTTTTGAGAATCTTGGTTACAAACACTATGTCTCATTAATGCATCTGACCACTGGTCCATATAACATATGGGATAATGAGATGACACTGCATTCTGATTACACTGTCTGAAAGCTCTGGATATGAGGACAGTACCTTTTTGACTTCATACTTAATGGCCAGCTTCACACGGCTCAGTGATGCTCTGTGTCTCTGTGCTTCAACTGGCTCAGAGTTTAAATCCCCATTCAGAATGGCCTCCACTTCTTCTGAGTCGCGGCAGAGATCAAGAACACCCACCACAAAATCCTTGCACTGCATAGACAGCTTGCGATAGTCATTCTGAAACAGAAGGGTTAGATAAAACAGCCCATGATGAACATGCTTAAGAGTCAATGGCAAGGAAAAGGAACCTGTGCAAGTTGCTAGAAATGAATAATGTTTGACTTTTACATACTATGTCAAGGTGGGAGCGCATCAGACATGACAGTTTTCATACAGCGGAATCATTTCTCTTCTGACACAGAGTAGCCACTTGAACAGAAGTTGGTGACAGCTTGTTTAACAGGGCATTTGGAGCATTACATAGCGGCATGATGAAAACAACCCAGATGGGCAGCAAAGGGAAGTTGAGTGGACAAACAAGAATTCCTCGAACAAATGAAATACTAACTTCACCCTTGCAAAATCTTTGCAATTAATGAAGTGATTCTTACAGGGTTGTCTCCCAGGCTACAAATACATTTCCGCTCTTTCTACACTGCTAAAATGGCTGCTTACTCTCCACTCTGTTGTATACTGTAATCATTTCCCTCTGTTTCCCACCCACTCTGCTTCCCACTTCTACTGGGACCTCCTCACATGGGAAAATATGTACAGTGGGTTACAAAGTAACTGCACCAAGGAACTGTGGCACGAACCTGAACACCAGTGTTACACACAAAATACGGCTGGCTGCAGAGGCAAGGCAAAAAACCAGCTTCTTCAAAGGATGGTTCAAAGGTACTAGGCTGTCAAGTCGTTCACTTATGATGGCTTTGCTGCCATTCTCATTTTCTCATTTGATATAATTTATTTATTTATTTATTTTCCCCCCCGAAAACTCTCACTCGTTCCCCCTTGCCTAAGTAACTTGCACATCCTTGAACTGCTAGTTTTGTTACATAGGCTGAGAAAGTTTGGGCTGCTCAGCCCAGAGAAGGCTGCATGGAGACCTCATAGCAGCCTTCCAGTATCTGAAGGGGGCCTATAGAGATGCTGGGGAGGGACTCTTCATTAACGGACTGTGGTGATAGGACAAGGGGTAATGGGTTCAGACTTAAACCGGGGAAGTTTTGATTGGATCTGAAGAAGAAATTCTTTAGTGCAAGGGTGGTGAGGCACTGGAATGGGTTGCCCAAGGAAGTTGTGAATGCTCCAACGCTGGCGGTGCTCAAGGACATAGCCTTGGGTGACATGGTTTAGTGAGAGATGTCCCTGCCCCTGGCAGGGGGGTTGGAACTAGATGATCTTAAGGTCCTTTCCAACCACTCTATGATTCTATATTCAACTCAGCATCTGAAAAATTGTATAGAGAAACTAACATGCTCTCAGTAGTTTCATATTATTCTGGGAAAAGATGGGAAAAGAGGCTGCATAGAATAATTACAAGAATCAATCATGGTTACCAATACCACAGATCAGATTCAGATATAAATCAAAACGAAATATTACCACAGGCAAATGCTACTAGGAACTGTGTTCTTAGGGAAGACTGGCATCCTAGGTACAGATTTGGAAACAATCAGTAATAACCATAGCCCCAAACAACACCTAGTCATTTCCCTTGGTCATAGAGGTCAAATTACTACAGTTGCCACTGAAACAACAGGCTGTAAGTTATCGTAGATTTGGCTTTGGTAAACAAGAAAACAGTACACAAGAGCCAATTATAAAAATGCTGGGATATATGATTAAATTTAGTGAAAGGATGAGCAAGCATTTGTACGACTAAGGCTTAGAGCTTTTAAAAAGTCTCATAGGAAAGCTAGTCAAGGGAGTGAAACATAAGTATGGAGGTCTGACTGCATAGACTTAAAAGTAGTAAAAAGTACTGAAAGAAGTACTTTTTAAAGATGTGAAAGTGATTAGACATTAGATTCCACTAAGACAAAATCCCTGCACAGGAGGACTCCAGAATAGTAGCTAGAATAATAGTCTAAAAAAAGGACAGATAAATGGAAACAGTTTTTCTTGACAAACTAGTCAAGAAAGAAAGTTTTATTGTATAGAGACCAACATCTGAAAGTATAAGTTGCTAGAATTCAAGCTTGTAAAGGGTATTAAGCAAAGCACAGTGAGGCAAGGTAATGTAGAATGAAGATGGGGACTTTCTTCAGTTCAGGCAGGTTAGAGACTGAAGATAATTCTAGTGAAGCCTGAAACAATACCTTGCCTTCAGTTAGCTGAAGTCCTATGTTCTTGACACTGTCTATATTGTTTTCACAACAAAATTGTTATGTATCTGAGAACTTGAACACTCCTCCTTAAATTTCCAATTTCAAGCAAGAGCTGCTTACACATTTCACTGCAGCAAAAGAAAGGCATTTAATGAGATGGCTGAGCAAAAACCCTGCTAAGCATCAGATACAGCATAATATTAGTTCAACAGGAATACAACAGGTAATCAATTTGCCTTTCAACACTATGAAGTAGCTGTAAATCGACAGTTTGCAGCACACGGGAAGATACGCTAACTTAAATGAATTTAATCATAGTTCTACATTACTAAAAGAGAAGCTACATTCTTTCATGCCTGAATTTGCAGGCACTTGTAACTTTACGAGAAAAAAAAAGTCTTTGTTTTAGTATTATAACTATCTATCCTATGCTCAAAGTTGATACTATATTAAGGTTTAATAAAGTTTCGATGGTTTTGTATATTATTCAAGTGCTTTATGACTTAACACAATCCAAATTTTGTCCTTGCATCAATAAACATAGGCAGTCCAGTTGTGGGGAGTGGCTTCAATTACAATACCATTTCCCATTCCTTTTCTAACTGTGAAGAAAGAGAAGGAGAAATAGTGGACTTATATTATCTAGAAAGTAAGTTTCTTTTGCTAAAGTTCTGCTCCATCTTCTTTACCATTTAACTATTCTCTTTTTTTTTTCCTGAAAGCAACACAGAAACATAGTATCAAAAATTACATTACTAAGAAGTGACTTCTCTCACAACTTTCAATATAAAAGTCAGGAAAATTGAATGGTGTTACTTCACGTGTAATCTGTAACCAAGCCTCACAACACACATGCAAGCAAACAAGCACAGCCTAGCATGAGATTCATAAAATGTGAACATTCAAGTACGTTTCTGCTATAGTTACACATACAGTTTAAAAGAGCAATTAACATAGTTTTCTCGATTGGTACAAACTAAGGAAAACACATTTTCACTGACGGTTGTGAAATAGTGCCTACAAATGGCAAAGTGGTGTAAAATCACCTCACTTTGGCAAAAGGGAGACAAATTGTGGCTGCAGTGCTATCACATAAAGACTGTTATTTCAACACACTACAGATGGTATAATTTCACTGTTCTCTCTTGAATGGAGAGACGTTTTCATGAGTGTGTCAGAGCTCCTGACTGACATTGGCAAAGGGTGCAAAGCTCCTGCCACCGCAGCTCACATGGTATTAACTGTCATCCTGAAAATTACACCCATACACCCTGCAAATTGCCCTGCCAGTTCCTGAAGGACAGACTGCTTTGCATGGACTATTTCTCTACTACAAAAGAGGTACTCACATTTCTACTGGAAGTTTAACAGTGCTGCATGTTTCTGAATAGGTGGATAGACCATTTGCTTATAGAAGGTATGCTTACTGCCAGGTAAGATTAAAGATACCATGGATTAAGTTCTATTCTTTTTAATTTGAGGATTAAATATAGACTACGTTACTTAGAAATGCTGTTATGGGAAGTGAAAAACAGGACATGCATTGTTACTATCTAACCCAGGCTTTGAATCTTATGCTAAAAAAACTTGTCAGATTTCCCTCTCAAGGTCTTAACTGACTTATATATTAGGAAATCAAATTTATCTCAGTTTATTTGATTGCTTTATAGAATAAAATAAATGAAAACTGCCCACACTGTAACCATGGGACCCAATTTTCAATCTGCGACCTCTTGGGTGTTTTATGAATACCAGAAAACAGAATCTGTGGTCTCAGTCATCCACACACACCTCTGCTTGCTCTCAAGAACATACAAATGAAGCCACCAGACCACTCATCTTTTCCATGTCCTAAATAAGGCTAATGGAACCCCCCATGTGGCACATTCATGTACGAGAAACCCCGATACACACTGTGCAAGTGGGCAGTTTGTTAATATGAACTTTATCTTCAGGGGAACATCAGACTAAGGCACCTAGACTTTAGGCCTGAAATAGGATTCTTAGGCTAATTTTTGTCATAATACTCCACTTTCCTGAAGAAAGTCCTTTTCTCACTAATTCACAACCTAATTCCACAGATTTCATTAGTTATGTAATTTTAAATGATCTCTCTCAAAAATAAATTAATGGTTATGCAGATATTGTTAACACTAAAAATATCAGCCTGTATTCTGTGTTTCACAGCTACTGTAGCTGACACCAGTACAAAATGGACAACTGAGAATGACTGGAACTGCAGAACTCCGTCTCATGAGCACACAGGAGGACACTGGCATACATCAGTGTTTGGATCTCAGCCTGTCCAACTCAGCATTTTGTGTTCTCACTCACAAAACTAAAGACTACCACGTGACTTTACCTATAAATTTTACAAAACCTATCAATCTGCGTGCAAAGAGCAAAGCATACGAACAAAAAAAAAAAACTTTAGGTGATTTCACTCAGATGATTTTAACTATTCCAAAGAAAATTTCTACTGAACAATCATTCTCATGCAAACAAAATATACGGTTCTATTTTCTATTAGGAGAGACACATTCCTGTACGCACCACAGTTTGCGAGCATGCACAACTGTTTAACTAGATTGCACACATGACATGCAATCATAGATTTATGTTGAGTATTACACATTACACGACGATTTTGAGATCACTTACATAGTCAGCATGTAACACTAGAGGAACTGTATATGCAAATCAAGCACATAACTGCAGTAACAATGACAGTTCTGGGCCTTGTCCTTTTAAAGGTTAGATCTAACTGTAGATCAAGCTTGAGCACTCTTTGTTAGCTCAGCTGAGATAACATTATGTAAATTTACTTGGAATAGTGACAAATTCCCCTTTTAGATGCACGTCCTCATCTTCCATTGGTTTTGGCAGGAGCTTTTTTCAGAACTGGGAACAGGGATTTATCCTATATAAAGTGGGATGACAATCTTTTTGATCCTTGCTATGATGGACCAAATACTGACATGGTATCAGCTAGCACAATTTCAGCTGTGAGAACTGAGCTTGCCTAAACAGAGCAATATTTGGCTGAAAGCTGGTATACAGAGACTGTCATGTGGCTTTTTAGCTACCTTGACCTGTTTTTTTTTAATATAGTGACTCCAAAGGAAAGTTCCATCAGCTGCTCCTACTGCTAAAAATTCTCCCAAGATTGTGCAGTAACAACTTTAAAGTTCTCAGGGAGGAGGGCAAATACCATATAACTTCAGCTACCCACAGCAGCTACGGTGATCAAGCTCTGCTAAAAATAGAAGAAGAAACATAAAAATAGGGAATATTGGTATTTTGTAGTCCTACTGGGATTGGAAAACATGGTACTCCAACTATGGTAATGAACATTTTTTTTACATTAAAACAAGATTCAGTTCCGGATTGAGCTTCCCTAGCCAGACTATCAGGTACAAAGCAGTATATCTCAGAGATCTCCAACCTCTCATAAAGACAGACACCAGTAGAACAACACTGTATAACTTTTTCTAGCTGTTATGGTTTAAGCCCAGCCACTAACTCAGAATCACACAGCCACTTGCTCACTCCTCCCTTCTTCATTCCCCGCTCCCAGAGGGATAGGGAAGAGAATTGAAAGAATGTAATTCCCACAGGTTGGGATAAGAACAGGCCAGTAACTAAAGTATAACACAAACAACTGCTGCTACCACCAATAATAATAATGATAAGAGAAATAACAAGGGAAGAGAATGCAACCACTCACCACCTGCTGACTAATACCCAGCCCGGGCCAAGCAGCGATCTCAGCCTTCCGGGTAACTGTTCCCAGTTTATATACTAGGCATGACATGCTGTGTTTTGGAATACCTCTTTGGTTAGTTTGGGCCAGGTGTCCTGTCTCTGCTTCCTCAGAGCCTCCCTCAGTCCCTGGCAGAGCATGAGACTCAGAAAGTCCCTGGTCAGAGTAAACATTACTAGAAACATCAGTGTTATCTGCATTGTTCCCAGGTTAAAAGTCAAAACCACAGCATTGCACCAGCTACCAAGAAGGTGAAAAATGACTGCTACTGCTGAACCCAGGACACTAGCTTAATAGATTTTGTGCTTTTCAACAAAAGGAAGGAAATAAGCCAGCAGGTTTGGTACAGTTTGAAAACACTTTCTGATCAGGCATATTGGTTATAAAAGCCTTTATAAATACCAAAATTTGTAAAGAAGTTTAGAGTGTAGCAGAACTCTAGTTTTGCCTATTAGACACAGGACTTCAGCAGTGCTGCTTTTTTCTCTAATTATCTCTACTACATATAAATCACTCCTAAAGACCTAACGAGAAAGAATCTAATCAACTGCTATAAGAGACTGAAATTTGGTGTGATAGCAGTTAGTATGGAAGATTAAAAAGAACAAGAGGAGCTTGGAATGAGGATTTCACAAAGGAGTAGGTAGTAAAGAAGTTTGAGGATGAAAAGGGAATAAAAATGGTCTTTAGGGCTCCAGCTTCCTCACCTATTTTTACTCATTTTCAATACTTATTCTTGGCTACACATCTTTTATCTTTCAGGAAAAACTAAGGTTCATTGGTTTCTTTTCTCCTTTCCTCAGAGGGGAAAATAAAACCCCTAAATAATAAAAAAATTAAAAATCAGTGCAATTTATAATTTTTTTTATTATTCTTCACAGGAAACTGATTGTCATGAATTAATATCCTAAGCCACCTTCCTGCATTTCTAATACACTTGTGTAAACTCTGGTTTCACACAAACATTTGTTAGCGTAAACCATAAGTCATAGAGATGGATTGGACACTGCATATGCAAAAAATGCGAAGTATGATTTAGCAAGTATTTAGCAGGAAGCTTTGCCCTCAGGTATTATTAAACAGGCTCACCCTATATCCTTTCTCTGTAGGAAATATACATGTAGGAAATAGGAAAGTATTTCCTGCATAAGTGATCCACATACAGGTATATTGCTGTGAGCATGCTCATGAGATGTATGGGCCTTAATGTACTATAGCTACTAAGAATAAAACACAGATAATAACATAAGTTCCTTTAAACAAATTTATCAATTTTTTGTGGGAGGTGAACTATTTTGTCCATTTTCCTTGAAACAATTCTGCTGTGTTGTGATACAGGCAGCATTTGATTAGAATACTTAAGTATTCCCAATGAGATTCCTAAAGGAATCACCAGAAGTCTATCAGTCATTTTGCCTCATAGGGAGTGCAAATTTTGGACTAGGGCTTTCTCCTCTGGGATAAAACAAAGCACATTCAGATGACATACCTACAGGAAAAAAAAGCACTGAACAGACAGTTACAAATCAAATTGACATCAAATGTGGCCAGCTCTCACAGTGAAGTAGTTCTGGAAGACACAGACGTGCTGCTTGCTTTCTCCTTGACCTAACTCTACAATCCTCAGTGCAGAATTTTATTTTACACCCATGCCATGAACACCCCATTGCATCTCTCCACAGTCCCAGTGGAATACATGATCTGCCTTGCAGTTACAGACCTTCCTGGATTTTGTTTAATGGGAATACTAAAACATTCCTTGCCTCCTCTTTTTTTCCTCCTTCCCTCCATTTTCCACTCCCTTCTCCCCAGAAAGGACAACCAACCATCGATGCCAGAGGAAAACAAGCAACTCTTCTACCAGGCTTGGTAGAAATGGAAAGAACTCCCTAAGGCACATAAAAATCACAAGGAAGAGAGGCAGATGTGAAGTCAATGAGGAGAACAAGTCTTTCACTGACATGTTTTGAGGATGATGAGAAGCTGAAATTTCCATGCTTGCAAGAAGCCAGGAACAATTTCTACTCTAAATGCCCAAACTGAATTATCTTATGCACCTGGCAAGGTTGGCAGCTGTATAAGTACTATCCAAAAATACTCAAATCTGTGAAAAAAGTAGATCTTTTTTTTGTTTTGCTCTTAGTCACCCCAAACTAGAGGCTAAACAGTTGAGAAGGGAAAAAAAAAAAACAAACAACAAACCCACAAAGAAAAATTGAAACCAGAACATTTTAGCGTTTCAAAAATTGAAGGTTTTTTTTTTTTGGTTTTTTTTTTTTTTTTTTTTTTTTTTTTTTTTTTTTTTTTTTTTGTTTGGATTTTTTTTTTTTCCAATTCAGTTTGAAATGAGAAGTTCAACCAAAACTCATTGCTTTTTCTCCTGCAAAATTTCAAGCTTTTTTTTTTTTTCCCCTGGCTGAACTGTATTCATGGTACAGAATCTTTTTATGAATTTATGTTTTTGATGAAATTTTTCTGTTCAGCTCTAATCATCTGCATTCTCCCCTTAAAAAAAAATATGATACAGCTTTCCTTAACTTAGGTTTTAGTGGCAAAAAACTGTATTTTGGGTTCCGAGGAAGTTATGTACCATTTAAATTGAGTCCCAAAGCCATCAGTGTTTCTGAACACGGGTACAATAACAAAACTTGTATACAGTACTACAAAGGAGAAAGAAAAAGGATGGTAGAGTTTCTAACGTGCAACCCAGAAGAAAAGTTCTCTCTATAAACCTGCAGGAGAAAACAAGGGCAAACAAACAAAGAAAGAATGCTTGCATTCACAACCACTGAGGCATTATTTAGAAAACACATAAACCTCTATCTCGGGCAAGAGATTATGGAGACCCTGTGATTCTCAGGTTCTTGGCCAAATTGAAAAGGAACCAGTGAGAAATAGGATAGTCATTTTATACATCAGAAGTTTAACCCTCTATAATGGTCTGTAAATGAGGAACATAACTGTAATTATTGCATGAAGCACACACAAGCCAACAGGCTCTGTGCATATGATGAAATCCTCTAATTCTACCATTTTATGTTCACAAAGAGCTTTCACAGAACTTTCAGTACTTTAAATATATTTTCAGTAGAGGAAAAATTAAAACCTGACATTTTTCCTGCAGTCCTACATAAATACATTGAGGAAGTACTCAATCCACATGCCAAATTACACAATACAGAGCATGGCATGAGTGGGTTCCTTCAGCAAAGGAAGGAGAAGAAAGGTTTAAGCTGACATTCATACTTCATTAGCGTGTAGTATAATACATGAATCCTTCTCAGCACTGAAACTTCATTTTAAAACCACATTTGAAATCACTCAGCCAGATCTGGAGCTACCCTTTCTCAGGAGTCTAAAACTGTTCCTTCCTCTCTTAGTATGGTTCACTTTAGTAATTTCTGCCTCTATTTCTCCAGGTTGTGGTTTATCTCTTCTGACTACTACATAGTGTTAGCAAAAGGTTAATGCATCTTTCGCCTCTCTTAGATCATTTATGAAGATATCAGACAAACAAATAGTACCAAACACTGCAGAACACAGTGCTGTTAACCATTACTGCCCACGGAGAACAATCTATGATTCCCCAAGCTGAGATTTTCTTATTACACACAGTCTACTGGGACTTGATGTTTTTTGCTGGTGTTTGGTTGAGAGTATGGAGGGAAGGGGAAGAGGACTGGCAAGAGAGAAAGTGGGTACCTCAAGGGATTCAAAAGAACAGCAAAACCATTAAAGAAAGGACTGGGCAACAATTAATTAAGCCATTAATTGTCTGATGGAGAAGCTGAAATATAGAGAAGAGTCAAGGCACTGACATACGAAACCAGGTACAGCTCAAAAACAGATAACAGTACCTACATCTGTTATCAGTCTAACAGCTTGTTTTGAATAAGAGATAGTTTAAAAACGTGAATCAAAAATTCTACTTCCTGCACTTTTAACAGTTTAGACACCATTCAAAATTAGTACAAATACAAAAGAGGGAGTAAGGTCAATACTGCAGTATACTTAAGGAAAGAGTAACATTTTTGCTTATTGCATTTACATTATTCAACATTTGTAACTAAAACCAATCTTTGCTACAGCAATCAAAATTGTTTTTCATCTGCTATGAGGTTATCAGTACATGCATTATCACTTTTTCTAATATTTCCCGTACACAGTAGGTCCAAAAGCAATTTCATTTAAATATTATCCTTTTTAAAAGCTTACATATTAAAAACTCAAATTCAAGAGCAAAAGAGATAATAAATATCATGAAAGCATTTGCAAATGAAGAAGTAAAGACATGGGAAATAATTTAAAGAATGTAAAGATTTCATGAAGTAGCAGCAACTTTAAAATAATAACGAAAACACCAAATGCCATTACCTTGAATTCTTTTTCAATGTTGGCCAACTTGGCAAGTTCATTGCTGAGTTCTAGAGCAGTGAGTACTGGATCTTCACTGGAGAGAGACAGATAAGCTGGACTGGCTAGTCCTTTGTATGCATTTATTCTTGACCTAGAATGACTAAAAGAATCATGCTTTTGCTTCTCTGTACAGTCATTACATTTGCAGAAATAATCATGAGGTCTTTCTATCCTTGCTCCTTTCATCAACAGCATGTGCACAACTTCGTATTTTTGGCAGTGAGCAGCTAAAATTATGGGAGTGATATCTGGAGAAAAGCGGGTACCATCTTCATCATAGGAATAAAAATCATCATCCTGGAGCTCCTGCTCACAAGGGCTCAGAGTCAGTCGCTTATTTACAGAAAACCCAGGATGATTCAAAATTGCTTCCACTATCCTAATGTAACCCTTGCTGATCGCAAGCAGCAGGGCATCTCCAATCCGTGCCAAGTTCTCCTTTTTTAACAGAAGCTCTGTCACTTCCAAATGTTCATTCCCTACAGCAAGCTGCAAGGCGTTTTGACCCATGTAGTCAACACAGTTGACATTGAGTGTTTTTGACTCCTCCAGCATTTTGCGCACCACAGGTATGTTCCCATACTCTGCTGCATCTAGAAAGCGCTCCTCTTCAGCTGTAAGACTGGTGCCTCTGTTGTTGAACATGAATGCGGGGCCTCTAATGGCCTGTCGCCTTCCCTTTTCCCTCATCATAGTCATACGCCTCAGAGATGGACTTTCTTCAATGTACCTAATGAGAAAACAAAAAGTTGGTGTTTTTTTAAATTCTCAGAATTTCACTATGTTGGTTATTTGTAGTTTCCACTTCTCCTGTGGCTATAACAATAATGACTTTTGCCCCATGTAATTTGCTCATCTGTTGACAAGACGTACTTTTTACTGTTATCTTTCTGCCTTTGTGCTTACTTGTCTGCAATCTAAAGACACAGGTTCAATGCCACATGCCATTTCTGGTCCTTCAGCATGTACAAGGTCTTACATTTTGGGGGCTTTTCTTTTTTGTTACTTTATGCAAGATGTCACTTCAAAACTCCCTCCCAACTCACTTTAGCATACATATAACATAAAACCACATCTTCTATACTACTTGCAGTAGTAATTAATACTATTATTTAATCTATTATATATCTACCATTCTGGGAACTGAAAGGAAGAAGCTATCTAATGACATTACATGAGTATATACATATTTTTAAAAGCCGTTATGCATTCTTGTAATATAATAAAAAAAAAAGTCAAAGAGTTATTGAATGAAAATGAAAACTGGAATGGTGGCCTGCACTGTAAAACAAAAACAGGTGTAGCAAAGCGAGAGTGGGAAAAAGTATTGAGAGCCAGGCAGCCTGTGAACTCCCCTCAAAAACTAGTTTCAAAAGCAGAAACAGAGAGAAAAGAAAGGGGAACAGGAGAAAAGAAAGAGTGAACAAGCTAATCCAGAAAACACAAAAACTGGAACTATGAACCAGTGAAGCTATTGGCTGAGAGCAATGGGAGGCAAACAGAAATTGGCTGAAAAACCAGGAGAGCAGATGCTGAGATGGACCTAGCTAGGGAAACTAGAGGGGGGAAATGAGTTTCAGAGAAGGCAGACTAGGAATTATGAAGAAAATGGACCTAGGATGAGAGGTTGAGGAGCAGAGACTACCTTGCTGGAGAAAACAGCAAGAAACAACTGCCTGGTGACGTCTGAAACAACAGAGGAGATGGGATCAGGCTGAAGCGGTCACAGCTAAGTGAAGAAAAGCATTTATGCCTATCAGAGCAGAGGCTAAAGGCCTAAAAAGGTACCTGAGATGGCATAATCTTCCCTCACAACCTTCTTCAAACAAATGTGAAACCCATCGGCTGCCTTCATTTACTTTCTAATCCAGCTCAGGCTATAGCTAATATCAGTTAATCCATTAGCTCAAAGAATAGAGATCACTTAAGGTGATTTGATGGGCACAGAGATACCAGGGCAGCTGATCAAAAATATATGAGTTAATGGAGGGTGTGCTTTGAACACACATATATGTATGTTACACAGAGACAAAAAAAAAAAGGCCTTCTAATTTGGTCCTTAAGTCCTATAAAGCTTTTTGCATGATGTATAGAAAAAGGACAGTTTGCTCCTACTTCACAGAAGCAGTGTGAAAATTAGTTTATTCACTTCGGTGAGGAACTCAGATACAAGAACAGAAGGCTAGAGAAGAACTGAAAATGAAATTGTTCCTTCTACCCTCAGTGCAAATGCCAGCTAAAGTGTATTAGGAGAGATGTGGGTCCATCTAATGAATGTTGAGGGCAAAAGAAAATACTAAGCAGCCCTTTTTAAGCAAATCCCATCAGCCTGGAGAAGGATAGAACCAAAGGAAAAATGCCACACGCAGCTTTGACACACACTGTGTGTTTAAGAGAACCTAGTGGAACCTGCATAGGCAGCTTCAAAAGCTGCATATCCTAATTGCTGCAGGTTCAAACCCACCACCAGAGCAACAGCCTCTTAAATGTAGGTGTTTTTTTTTTTGTTTGTGTTATGATTTTTTTACAATGATCTGAGCCATATTACCTCTGCACTAAATACACCTGTTGACATCACTGAATTTCCCCATATGCAGCAGTGTCAACCCTAACAGCTTTCTAGTTTGATTCAGACTGTGAGAATATGTCTGACCTCCCAGCTACCTGCATCAGTTGTAATAAATTCAGCCAAACATAAAATTGTAATCACTTCATAACAGACACAGATATCATAAAAGGTAGTCCATGTTCTGCACATTTCAGTTAATGCAAATGGGCAGTTCTGTTGTAGACCACTTGAAGAGGTTGTAATACTTATTGCCAAGGCAGGTCTCTCCTGAGATGAAGCATTTGATCTTTTTACGTTTTCATCTGTGCTTGGTACTTCTGAACTACCAGAAATTACCTGGGTGGCACTGCAGTGTCAGCGATGCTAGCTGGTATTTACTTTGAGATATGTGCCAAAATTGTATCACTTTAACTCCATGAAAAAAGGCTGTACAACAAACAGGATTTGAGGCTGTTAAACACAAAATAGATTCAATGTCTTAAAGCTCAGACATATTTCACGTTTGGGAGTACTCAGACATAAAGACTTGAGCCCAGAGTGTACATAGTGAACAGGCACAGTCTGTTGCCTTATCCCCCAACAAAATAATAAGTAAAGCAACAAATACTCTTTTCATAATTACTTTTTAAAAAAGATCTTGTTGCCTGCCATGCTGTTGCATTTCTAGTCTTCCTCCACATCTAAAAACATATAGCTACAGAACATAGTTGTTTACTGTAATGTTAGTTAAGAAGAAAATGTTAGTTAATGAAGTAACTAACTTCATTAAAAGTTAGTTAATGAAGAAAAAAAAAGTATGAGTATCAAAAAAGTAAAAAAGACAGAGAGCAAATTGACTTCTGCTAACTTCTTGATTAAAAAGACTCTAAACGGCAATCCAGATCCTCATCTTTAATGAACGACAAACCAATTTATTTCACCTTATATATTTTTATTTTTTCAGAATATTTCTAAGTATAACACTCACTTTCTGTTTTCTCTACCTTTCTTTCAAAACTTACTGTCTGACTGAGGTGACTCATCTGACTTCCTTAAAAAGAGATATAACCTTCCAAAGGTGTTGTATTAGATTATCTTCCCAATAATGAAGATATCCTTAGCTATAAATCTCATGACAGAAAGTATATATTTGAACTGACTGTAGCATCTTCTCAAAATAAAGGTGAAATTGACTCTATTTTAGTGACTAAAATTCTGTCAAGCCTCCCAAAAAGATAAAAAGCAAAACATCTCCTACAGCGCCACACACAGCCAGAAGGCTGTCAGGTTCGCCCATACCCCTTCTCTCTTTCTCCCCTCTTCCCTCAGCTAATTCAAAGACCTTGAAGCCAGCACAACTCTGATTGGAGTACCATGTGCAAGAAGCATCAAGTACAAAGTCTCCTATTAGATTTTCTGCTCTCTTCTTACATACAATACTTTTTAACTATCCCAAAGCATGAAGAATATAGTTAAAATTTTAGTTTTAACTATTTAACAGTTTTCAGCACATTTTATATGCAATACTTGACAACTGAAAAAAAAAAAACCAACAAAATCTCAAGTTGTTGTATTTAGAGTAACATCTCTAAATACATTAGATTTACGATTAAAAGAGAACTGAGAGTGCATTAATTATTTATTTTCTACTTCCTAAAGCCTTTAAAACTCATATTCTCAACCTTGCCTCTGTAAGGAGCTTTAAGCCTCTGCTACTCAGCACAACTAAGAAGGATGGAATTGGAAAAAAAGCAATCATGTTAATTGAAGTGCACCAGTTCTACCAAATCTAGACATGTTTCATTTGGTTCCAAGCATGAACCAGTTAGGCAGCCATTTTGAGGAACTGAAGAGCTCCTCATTAGCAAGAAGGAAGAACTTCAGAAACACCTATTTTTAGAATCACTCATTCATTAGTATAAACCAAGGATGGTCTCAAAAGTTATAAGTTTTATTTCCTAACTGTATTGCTTTGTCCATTTGCTAGCTTAAGTCTAATTCATTGCTTTGTACCTAAGCAAACTCTGAAAAACTTTAGTGGTAACGGTAAACAAATGTAACTCACAAGACAACAACCAAGATGTGACATGACGCTAAGTCAGCCCCTTGTAGAATAATATGAAAAGAGAATACCTCCATTTCAGCTTTGCACAGCAGAACTCACACATTAATGAGGCCACATCTCCTAAAGAAGAACATCACCTTGCAAGACCTTTACCTAATGAGTAGTATCACAAGCTTTCAGATAGAGCAATGTTACATACATGCTGAAGAACTAATTGGTTCATTACATACCAGGTGATGTCACACAAAACCCTATCCTACATTATAATGTATTTATGCTTACTTAAATATATTAATCTAAAATGTATGACCTTCATATGTGCAACTGAACTATTTTTTTTTTTTTTATTCCAACTAAACAAGCCATGGCAACTTGCTCTCCTGCATTTTCCACTCATCACTCTTATGATGACCTTACACAGCATCATATTGCTGCCTGGGCAGAGCTACTCCTACGTACAAGGCTATAAATTTGAGCAGCGCAGCAACTGCAAAAGACTGGAATGAGTACAATGATTTCCCTGCTTCTACCATGGATTGTTTCAGTTCCAGTATTTTTTCTCTGTTACTGTATCTATAACTTTTTATGTTCAAACTTTCAGAATTGCAGCAGCAGGACAAAAATGTGGAACAAACAGTTGACCTAAGAATTTCTTGTGCTCTGCTGTTCTTTCTCTCAAAAACAGCAATTCAGAAGTTTTACAATCTTGTTAAGTCTGTTTTTTAACACAGCAAACTGCATAAGCAACTTTAAAACAAAAGGAGAGAAGCTGGAGAAACAGAAATTTCATTCTAGGCCTTCTCAGATCCATAGAGCAATTTTCTAACATCTGTACTAAAGAATAGGCTGTAATTCTCCCTGAATTATTAAATGTCATAAAAGAAAGCATTAATAATTTACAAGTTTACCCCACTGCAGTAAACTTGTGGGGCTTACTGCAGTACAAGACTAGTGATTTTGATCCTTTTCTAGCCCTGAAAAAGAAATGCAGTCAGGTGGTTATAGGCAGGTAAGTACATCACAGAAACAGCGATGCACGTACACATTTAATGGTGGCATCAGTCAGCTGCACAGATGTGGACTGTGCCTCTGTTCTACCAAAAGCAGCTGCCAAAGTCCCAATTTTAAAATCAAAGCCTAACAAAAGTAAGTGCTCAGACATGCATACACATATGAGCAGCATTTTAGCTAACAACTCCTGAGGTCTCTGAAGCTACATGACCTCAGTCACTCGCTTTGTTACCATCACAGGAAAAGACTGAGTTATTCCATGGGAGGTAGCAGCTCCTGGTCCTGTGCAGGATGACAAGCAGGGTTATAGGGGCAACCCTCCTACCCCCAACCTCACCGATTCTCCCAAATGAAGGTTTTGACATCCCTCCAAGCTCTGCTACAGCCAAGTACCAAAGAGGCTGCTGGTAAATTTGTTTATCCGCCAGTAAAAATTGTGCACATTCATGTATGCTTCCATGAAACCTTGCACATGTGCCACCCAATTTAGGAATCCGTGCACCAAATCTAAAATGTATTAAATGAATTTCCTTCTCCATTCTGTGAGCAACTGCCTGGGCTTTCCCAGAAGAGAGGCTAATTGGCTAAATCAGCTGAACAGCAGAACATAAATCAGGGCAGCTGCAAGATCTGACTAAAGTCTATACTCTCCCACTGGTTTGAAATGATATAATCCATCATCCAAAATGCCCTCATGTCAGCTCACTGAAGTTCTGGCTCCTAACTGGAAAGAATTAGTCAAAAAATGGAACAAAACACAAAGGGGTATCAGGAGGAGGTGTACACACACTTAGCTTGTTCCTTTCCCTCCCTCCCCAGAAACTATGCAGAGCTTTTTCCTACCATTACTCTTCACTAACTCCTCAACAGAAAGTACTAAGTATCTGAATTCCTGTGGGAAAAAAGGACTATACTTTGGTGACATGAGTACATCTATACATAGAAAAAGGCAAACATCTCAGCAGGAAAGAACAAATACAATAAAGAGTGCTGCAGCAGCAAAGAATTTTAAAGCTCAGATCAATTGCTGTCCATGAATCAATTACAACACTACTACAGTCCTTTATTTGTGTTCTGCCATTCAACTCAGGAAACTAAGCTACAATTTTTACAGAGACTTAGGAAACCAAGCACCAAATGCCTACTACATTTAATTTATAGGTTTTGTCTACCTTTTTCCCGCTGGGACATATACTACTTTGTGAAACAAGTATTAAATCCAGTCTGTGGTCTTAGTGGGAATCTGAGGTTAATTATTTTTCCAGAAATATTCGGCACAGAAGGGAGTCAGCTGTACATTGACTGGTACCTTGCACTTGTTACAGGTTTCAGAATGAAGATTTTTCCATATCAGCTAAGTGCACCTTCTTGCACGCACTACTTGACAGCTTTCTGCCTCTTTCCCCTTGCACTTTTTGTCAGTACTGAATATTCAGACTACAAATTCTTCCAGTCAAATATTCTCATACTCACTTTGCACACACTAAAGCTTTACATGTGTCAATCTGAGTGTATTATGGAACAAACTGATACTCATATTTCTCCCATTAACATACACTGATTTTATGCAATAGCACCAAACGCAAAATGTTACTCCAGAAGAAAAATCTCTCTGCTATACCAAGGATGAACATGGGCATATAACAAAGGAAATAGTAGTTGTGGGTCATTTCCCTCTATGCCCTGTCAGTTCAGTACATTCCTCTTACAGTGACAAAAAGTGCTTTGCAATCATCACTGTCATAGACTCTCAGAACAGGGTCACAAGAATTATATACTAGGAAGTAATTCCAACAGACAGAGCTCTCTCCAGACTTAAATGTATAGCTATATTAAATGCATAGCCTATAGTTGTGCAAACTGATTCCTGGTGGCATAATACCCATTTCTTAAAGAAAGGAATATACTAGCAGTCTAGGAGGACACTAACCTGAAAGGGATCCAGAAGTTTAGGACTCATAAGTTACAATTCATCTGAGCTAGCTTCAGCTGTCTAAATATAAAGCAAGTCTAAACTAATCCTCTAGGCTCTTTTTATGGTGAACAGAGAAAGACAGGCACCTCAAGAAAGAAGATAAATGACAATGCTGCCTTGCCTACTGCTGTTTCCTCTCTCATCGCATCAACTGTAGAGGGAGCCTAGACAAATGACTTAAGGCAGCTAACTTTCAGACAGCTGAAGACATGTGAAAGACTCCCACACTTTAAGTCTGGATTGCTGGGTACAGAATATATGTGAAGAATTTCTATCCTGGAGAGGAAAAAAGAATGGGGTAACCACGAATAAAAATTATAAGCGCTACTCTAATTATTTTTGTACTTTACAATTTTCTCTAGGGTGATTTCAACTACGGCTTCTTCTACAAATGCTGAATATGTTACCTTAAAACTCAAAGTGTTTTTCATGTGGTAATTAGAATGTTTAATCGAGAACTAAACACTGTCCTGGAAGTATAAAATACTCAAGTAACCCTACAAAGTAAGTCTATCAAAACTGCAGTGTGTCACAAAAATAGGTTAATCAATTATGAACAACCTACATTTTGTAACCCAGAGAACAAAAAGTTAACATCCCTATTAGTAAAATTGAATTAATTTTCCTTGCGGTAAGTTTAGTCATAGGATTTTCATGTCTACATGTATAAACCAGCATTTTAAAAGCCAACAAACTGAAATTTCCGAGGCCAACATAAAACAGGATAAAACACATCTCAGGAACTGAGGCTTTTCTGCACAGGTGTCCTTGATTTCTGTATTTCTGTGGGGAATGTGGATTTACCACAGCCTGGATTAAAAAAAAAAATAAAGGATGCGTTAGCACTGGTAGTAGAAAAGGGTGCAGTGAGCTCTCTAAGCCTTAACAGAGACAATAATTAGTTTTTCTCGGCAGCTACGGTAGTAGCCAGGAGGAAAAAAAAAAGGTGGGGGAAAATGCAAAGGAAGAGATGAAATCTCCCCAGGGCCCTGGTACCCCTACCTGCCTCCCGCTACTTGCTGCCCCCGCCTCGCTTGGAAGGAGCAAAGCCGAGAGGCTAAGGAGGCGGTAGAAGGGGAACGAGGGCAAGTAGAGACCGGACTATCCCCTCAAGGCACTTTCTCCGAAGTCCCCGCACCCGGGCTAGGCAGGACGGAGAGAGGCGCCTCGCTGCCGGCGTCGCTTCCCGGGGTCGAGAGCGGCAACTTGCCGGGGAGATGGCGGCCGGCCCCCCACAGCTACTCCGGGAAAGTTGACCGCCAACACCCTTTTAACCCGGCCCTGACTTACATGGTGCTGGCGAAGGGCTGTGGCGGGTAGTAGCCGTAGGGCTCCCGGAACGTTTTAACGGCTCTCTGAGGTGGTGGAGGGGGCTCCGGACCCCCATTGACACCTCTCCAGCCGCGGCGCCGGCGCTGCTGCTCCTCTTCCTCTGCCCCCTCATCCTCCTCCTCCTGCTGTGGGGGGAAGGTCACTCTCCCCTGCTCCTTGCTCTTCCTGCTCTTGCTCGACATGGTTAGGGACCCCTCAGGCGACGGTGGCGGTGGCTGCTCCCGCTCCCAGCCGGCCTCGTCCGGCAGCGTGCGTGGCGAGGAAGGAGACAGGAGAAAGAGGAAAGCCGTGCCCAGCGGGGGACAGAGTACCTGGAGAGGACAAAACCCTCACCATAAAACCATCGCCGCCCCTCCACCCTCTCCTCCTGCTGCCAGTCAGGAAGGCAGCGCGATGCGCAGCCCGGCAGCAGGAGCCGGGAAGTGCCAAGGAGGCGAGCAAGAGACAAGGGCTCTCGGCAGCGACGGCGACTGTGTCCCTCTCCTCCCCCTGTCATCATCCCTTGCTAGGACACCATCGTTATTGAGGCAGAGAAGAGCCACCGCGGAGAGGAGCAACCGCCTACCGCAGCGAGCTCTCCGGAGAGGAGGGGACGCTTCTCCCTCCCCTCCTCCCGCCCAACACCGCCTCGGCCCGGGGGGCGTGAGAGGGAGGTGCTGTTACCACAGGGCGGTTACAAGTGTTCCTCCTTCAACCCCGGCCTTCCGCCGCCGGGGTGAAACCTGCTCGCGGTACGCCCGTTCTTCAGGTGTGGGTATAGCTGCTCTGTGAATGGTCCTTGCAAAGGTGGCAAAGAGCCCTTCCGAGGATGTCCGCCACGGTACGAGCTCCGAGGGAAGCTCAGGTGGTAACGGCCGTGGCCGTCAAAAGCACCGTGGCTTTCGTTAAAACGGCCCAAACACAAAAGAGGTCAAATCCGCATAAAGCTTGCTCCAGATTTTGAGAAAAATTCATCCCTCCTCTGAAAACAGTTAAAGTTCAAAATTTTCAGGTGAAAAGAGACTTTTTTGACTGCTTCACCGTTCCAAAATTTTTCAGATGCCCCTGCCTTAGACTTGACTCGTTTAATTCTGCATGGTGTTAAACTAAAAAACAGTGGGAAGATGATAAGATGCCCACTGCTTGTAGTCAGAGCTATAGTCTACTGATACCCATCACAAAGATTCTTCCTATACAGAAGCATATCACATCTTTTCTTACTATGAGATTTTCTGTGCATTATGCCATAGGGAAAAAGTATTCTATGACAAAACTGCAGCCCAATTAAAATGGAGACAGAGAATCTGTGGGTTTATACACAAAATATGCTGAACAGTAGGTATGCAAAGACTACATGTTGATATATATATATACACAACAAAGCTATTCCTTTGTCTCCATACTGCCGAGATGCTATTTTTCTCTTGCTTTAAAACTTTTTTAAGCATTATGTGGCATCAATATAAATTTGCACATGTCTATTAAAAAATGCAGGTCCTATGTAAGTTTTCCAGTTACTTCAGGGAAAGTGGACTTTAAATCCACATATGAGTGCTTAGATAGAATTCTCACTGCAGAGCATCATTAAGTAGTCTCTTAATATAAAATGCTCATTATCTCACACTGTACACTGTTTTTAGTGTCAGCCATGGGTTTGTCTTTGTTGTTTTCTATGTGGACAATATTTGTACTCATGAAGCACAGGAAAAATCAACCAGGAGTTTCACAGAGATAATTTACTCAGCTACAGCTTTGAAGAAAGAATTGGGGTTTGTTTTTGTGACTGTAATTAGTTTGCATCTTGAACTATTTAAGGAAGCAGTTTCTTATGTCTTTCATCACATGCAAACTCCTATTGAGCTTCAGTGGAATTATGTACAAGGTACAGCAAGTTTTGCTCTCTAAGAAATGGATACATTGTGTAGCTACTGTAGCTTTGAAATACCTGGGTTACTCATTTAGGACAACCTAATTATATATACTGTATCAGTGTTACATGTTTTAGAGCACAGCCATGTAACAATCTGTTTGCATCATGCCTTGTATTCTTGCAGAGGCCCTTTGATTTAAGAAAAGGTACTGCCAATATTGTGTTCCTTAAGAAAAAAAAATTCTGTATTATTGCATTGGGCTACAGGAATGGGCTTTCAATTGCCTCTAGAATTTCCCTTGAGAACAAAACATAAAAGTATATCTGGACGTAAATGAGAAACGCTCTTGTTTCCCAAATGCATGCTCAGAGCAAGGCTTCCATATATGGTTTATTTTCTCTTCAGAAATACATAAATGAGGGGTTTAATATTGGTTCTTAGTTTTAAGAAGGTCACATTCCTGCTTTTTCTGTTGCACTTCCCATCACTAACCAGAATCACATGTTCTATGGGCTGTTTTTTTCCATTATTTGAATATTGTCTAAACAGGGTCGGTTGCTGCTTCTACAATGAAAGGTAATGACTACTACCTATTCCATTATCTAAGTATTGATAATACTTGTCTTGGAAGTTATCCTTGCAGAAGCCTACATGATATATCCCTCCATTTTGAGTGCTGAAATAATAACTCTCCAAGTAACTGCAATACTATATATCATATATGAATTTCATGCCATAGAACTTTCTATTGAGCTGTTTCTGCTCTGAAACTGCTGTGTGAGACAGTGGCAAAAAATCTCTCTTGTAATATAGCGCTGTAAGTGCTGTGTAGAAGGCCACTTTTTCTACTACACATTATCCCTGCAACATGGACTTCTGACAAATCTGATTCCCCTCACCACCTATGTTAGAGAGCAAATGCCAGTCAAAATTTTCAGGGAAGGTAGCTTTCCTTCTTGATACAGAAGGAAAAGGAAAATGTAAGAAAAAAATCGACCAAATCCTTTTCTCTTTCTTACCATAGTATTACAAAGCCACCAAGCCAAAATACTTGGATCCTAATGCACATTTCAATTAATTGCTTTTCTTCATCCTGCCCTTTCTGCTTTACTTGTTTTTCGGCCAGCACTCGCTTGCATTTGAACTCTACAGCACAATAACAGTGGAGGAATTTTCCCCTTTGTTTATCTATCTGAAAGAGATTCTACCTGAAAAACAGCCAGGATGACAGCAAAAGAATCCATTACAAATCTTGATCATATTCTGTATTGTTACAGTTGTAGAAACATTTTATATTTCCAACTGAAATATGTACGGAAACAATCTCACTCAGAATAAAATTTTATATAGAAAATTTACCAGAGCCTGAAGTACCAGGCTGCTACCAGAGCACAGTATTGAAACAGATATATAGTAATTCTTGTGTGATTAAACTTCAGCCATCACTGCCTTACTTGACAGAAAGTATTTGGACATCATTGTTGTGTCTTGGTCTCATGGTTGAGGCCTCAAAGTGCCATATTCAAATAAGCAAAATGCATGAAGCCACACTTCTGAAACAGCAGAACAAACGAGGTGCCTAATAGTAGTGAAATTGCACCTAAGAAATCCTGGTTATAGTTGAATAATCTCGAAAAAAGATGAATCATTTAATGAATAATTTATGCATATTTGAAAACATTCAGAATGCCAATAATGCCAGTGTTCCAGAATCATGATTCTTCTCAAAAATGTTTAAATTTATCAAAGTATCAGATAGATATCAAGATAGCCAAACTCCAAAAAGCAAGGGTGAAAACATGAGTACACCAGGCAGAGCAATACAACCTTTCGTCCTGTGTTATTTTGGCTGGTTAAAGACTTTACAGTCAAAGGCTGCCAATCTAGTATGTTTTGTGAATGCTGACTTGAATTTACAGGGGTTTGAAGTGATGTCATTTTAATTTAGAAAACTGCTTCCTGGAAGTTGCTTAGACAGGAGTGAAATACTGAAACCTATATTGCTGTAAGGAGAGAGACTGAACAAAAAAGCCTGAAAGTAGTACAGCAAGTAGTAAACATAGGAATGTAGCATGTATACTATTATATCACTAAAGATGCCAGATTACTCTTCCTGCTCTTTTTATTTTTTTTAATGAAGACATGGACTCTTCTGAGACCTCACTTGGAGTATTGTGTGCAGTTTTGGTGTCCTCAACATAAAAAGGACATGGAACTGTTGGAACAAGTG
>JASSUY010050403.1:0-20311 GCA_032466535.1 Forpus xanthops | reverse complement strand
ACTGGCACAAGAAACTAGGAGGAAGCAGCAAGAGGGCACCTGACCCAAAGTAGCCAACGCAGTATTCCATACCACAGCACGTCATGCCCACTATATAAACTGGGGGCAGTTACCTGGAAGGGTGATATCACTGATTGAGTTGGGCTGGGTATCTCTCAGTAGGTAGACGGCAATTGTATTATGCATCACTTGTGTTTTCTGAATTTTCATTTCTACATTTTTTTATCTCCTATTATCAGTATTGTTATTGCTGGTATTATGCATATTATCATTATATTTTACTTAATTTCAGTTATTTTTCTTACCTCAAACTGCCGGTTTTACATTGATTTGTTTCTTCTCCCCATCCTGCCTGGGGAGGAGGAGAGGAAGCAGGGACTGAGTGAGCTACTCTGTGGTTCTTAGTTGCTGGTTGACATCATGACACCTCTGGCACATCTCTGGTATGCAGAACTTGAGATCTGATGTCAGCTGCAAACAGTGACTAGTTAAATGACATGACTACGTGACTAGATTAGTGACATGACCAGGTTGCTAATACTGTGACTAGTTCATCCCCACCACTGCTTCTTAGTCATATGTCATTTTCTTTCTCTTAACTTGATGGAGAAATATCAGAGATGTAAAATTTAACCAGCAAATGAAAATAAGCCATCAGTGGGAGTGCACTGAATGCTGTAGGACCAGCTCTTCAGACTTGCAGGAAAAGTAGCAGGTGTCTAGGAAGACACAAGCCATAGATTCCCTAGATTTTTTTAATGATGTCCTTCTTGTGTGACCTCTCCCAAAGAACAACCCCACATTGGGGAGGATTCATCAAGGACAGATGAATGCAACCTGAAAGTTTGATTCAAGATCTGAAGAAATCCTCTGAGTCCTCATCCTGATCTCAAAATAATTACGCTGGATATTTTCCCATGTCAAGACATCTCCAATTTTTAGCTGATGTTTTGCTGATTTTCTCTCACAGTTTCTTCTCCTAGAGAGTGTTTTGAAAGAATGTGAGGGCACTGACAAAAAAGTACACATAAGAGCAAGGACATTCGGCTTTAATGACAAATACACAGGCTGACACTTCATTATTAACATTTGCCTTTTGTCCCTTGCTTAATGCTGTCAGAGCAATGAGGGGGTGATGGAGGGAATTCAACCCTGACTGGGTTTATTTGTGCTTCTGACCTTCAAGTGTGTTCTCATTTGGCAGGAAGCAAATATTTTTTTAAGAGTTAATGTGGAAAATAAAACCAGCAACTGAAATTCTACTTCAAAATGCTGTTAAGACACAATTCATGAACATGAAAGGTTAGTCAAGACTTTTACTTTTCCTGAATGTAGTGATCTGAAAAATAAAGGAACAAAGCATTCTGAAATCTGACAGATTGAAAGAATACAATACCACGATATGTACTTTCCCACATAATAATTTGGTCGATCTCTTGAACCTCTTGCTAACTCCTAATGATGGAAAGCATTTGCCTGCTGAGTAGTTTCTAGTTTCCAAAGGAAGGTATCCCTTGAGATAAAGCAGTTGCTGTTATTTATTTATTTGAACTTATTTTTTAGAGAAATAAGATGAAAATAGGATTTTTTTTTTCTAAGATTTTAAGCTACATAAATTGATACTTGAGCAGCACAAATTAATTGGTTTTTATCTAAGGTTGATGCACATCAATATATCCAATATTTTCCTTACTCTGTTGTCCTTACTTTTCCACTCCACACTTCCATCCATTTCCCAGTATTTTGGAGGTCTCATTTATGTACATAAGTTAAATAAATGGACCTCAGGGAACTGTCTGAGAGCTGAGGTTGCCAACATCAGTTCTGAAACTTGAAAATCGAACTGACTCCGATGTAGAATGTTCAGTAATGGTAGATATTTTCAATGTTTTAAACAATAACTGGGGTTTAAAAGTGTGAACAATGTAATATTTCAAATACACTTTTAAAATGAATATGCAGATGAGTTGGTTGTGATTTAGGAAAAGCTATTTTTGGGACAAGAGTCTGATAGAGTAATGTTTTCTATTTGTTAGAATTGAGAAAGGTAGTGGACGAACTTCCCTGGATGGTACTTTATATCTGCTGTTTTCTGGGTTCAGTAAATGTTCACCTTGGCTCAACAAATTTAAATAACAGCTGTCAGTAAATAAAAAGGCCAGAAGTGTCTGGCAGAGGTTTCCTCTGCAGCTTGGAGTCACAGTGTCTGTGCCATGGTTTCTGCTCCTGAGCTCAGGGTCTCCTGTCACATAGAGCTGTACACTGACTTAACGTGCAAGGTTATCTGCTAAATGCTACAGTTCCTACTTCTGAACTGATTAAAAAAATTCCTCAGTTACTTCATTTGACTATTCAGTATCTTTACCACTTTTGAATCTGATGTACTTTCATCAGGCTAGGTCAACTTAGGCAAGTGTATTAAGGCACAAAAATGCAATTGTGACACTGGTTCTGTAGAGACAATAAAAAACTGAGTGTAAACCATCATTAAGTTACAGAAAAAGTCAAATCTCAGGGAAATGCCTTGACTGAAGGGATGAAAAGCTAGCAGATGATGTGCAATCCACAAGGGTGTGTATGAGCCTCCACTGTCTGACAGACTGATGTAATGACTTTAGAAGCCACTTTCTGGTTGCTGAAAGTGCAGGAACACACTGGGATAATACTCATTAGCCTCTGATGGGAGCAGAAACCACCTGACATGGGCTAAGCCTGGTTTTAGTTCATCATCAGACAGGATTTCGAGGGAGAGAGCTGGTGGGTGGAATTTATATATGAATCCACTCTTATTTCCATTTGCTGGCAAATGTGTAGCTCAAAGAGCCATCTTAAAGAACCAATGTAAAGAACTATTTTTTTGTTCCAAAAGTTGGAGATTTAATTGGACAAAAGTGTAGCAAACAGTTTGAGCTGATAAAGAAATTAGATTAAATATGTGAAAGGAAAAAAATATTTTAATGTAATAGAAAAATTAAATTTGCCTGCTATGTATTGCCATTAAACTATTGCATTCCCACTGGAGTAAGCAAGTCAACCATGTAACTCTCGTCCTTTTACAGACAATTAATAATCCAGTGAAAATAAGCTGTTCAGGGAGATCTATAGTCACAGCAGAAATGAGTATAATTCTGACTGCAGCTGAAAGATAACCACCAGTTTGATGGTGCTTTATATTAATTTTTCTCTCACAGGAATTTTTGGAGATTCTGGATTGTAAGAAGTAAGAAAACAGTGGAGCCCTGTGAAATTGTTTGTGTGCCCACAACAAAGCACAAAACCCCAGTATAAGCAGGAGATTTTAACCATTAGACAAACAGCAGGCGAATGTATTTTATTCACTAGACGGAGAAGCTTTAAGTACATACACTGTTTTCTCTCCATGACTTTAGCGGTACTGGCTTCCAACCTTGACAACACAGGGAAAGAAATATTCTGAATCTTAGGAAAAACAAAAGACTAAGTGTGACACCAAATACAGAAAAACTTTTGGAGCAAGATAAAATCCTGGGATTAACAGATCTGGGATACTATAGACTGCTCTTCCTTGGACATATTTGAGAGTAACCTTTACTAGGGCAACTATGCAATGTGCTCTCAGTTAAAATTCCATAACTTTCTTAGAAGTTTCAGTCAGGAAAGCATAGGAAAATGCACAGAGGGAAAAAGAAGAGAGCAGAAAGTGAGAGAAAGGCAGAATATGTCAGGAGAAAGAGAGCTAGAGAGGAAGGAAGCACACTGAAATATGGGGTTATCAGAACATGAGTTTTTCATGAACTCCACAGACACTGTTACAGGGTGGAAAAGATTTTTGCTGATGTAACCAAGACCAGGTGCTTTCCATCTTTTTCTTTCAATTAAAACCTTTTAAAACTGGGTATTTGTTTCTGAAGTGTGGACAACAACGACATGACTAATTTCAGTTGTTGGCCTTTTATGAAAAAATAAAATAAGAATGATTAGATGCTTATGGAAAAGACAAGCAGAAAACCCCAATTTTACCTATGCTCAGTACGAGTCTTGGCATTATAGCAGGTTAATGTGTCCTATAGTATTTTAGTATTTGGCATAGTATTTCACCCTTGCTTCCTTTTCAGTTTCTGTATAGAAAGGGCATAATCCATTCCTATTCTGCTATAGGAGTTCTCTGCACAGGTGAAAGACAGACTTGAAATAGAATCAAAGCTTTCTGTTGCTTTCTGTTTCTTTGGGACAGTCGTGTCCCACTTCCCTCCCCATAGGAGCAGGTTGTGAGGGATACCTATGCTTAGAAAGCATCAATTCAAACAAACAGAGAAAAGGGTTGATAGAATGATTGACTGTGCACTGTCATTTGCAAAACATCAGGCTAGCTAAGTAGTATGAAGTGGAAAAACAGTTCTCTGAATACATTGCAGGGAAACATTACAAGGAAACATTGCAGGTATTACAAAGAAACTCATTATTTCAGTTAAAGGTCAGTTCTGCAAGATCACATGAGTATGTGCCAAGCATGAGTGAATTTCAGCTCCCATCAAGAGGCTCAAATCATCACATTTGTGAAGGCCCTGGAGCAGCTTTTTAATTGGAGTAGTAGCAAGAAACCTTTTGTTGTTTCAAGATAGAGCACAGTGAATGCAGTAACACCTTTTGAATACTTCAACTGACTGAATAAAGTCTTTGCTATCTGGGTTTTGTTGCACTGTCAAAACAAATAATTACCATATATAATTAATTCCATGCTTCAGTGCTCTGCTGCTCATCTGCAAGGCTTGGGAAGACTTTTTTCTACCCTTAAGGAATAAAAAAGCGCTTGAGTTTTCTTCACACATCCTCCTCTGAAACAGTGGGGATAGACCACAGTGTGGACCAGTCACTGGTACAGGAAAGTGGAACTTTGGCTCCTGCCTCTTCTTTGTGATTAAACCAGTGACCAGACATGGACCAAGGAAGGAGTTTTCCCTCAGGACTTCTTCAGGGAAATCCCCAGAATTCTACACATTTCTGTAGAACAAATCACGTTACTTCTTAGGACCAATTGAGCATTTTATCAAATTCCCAAGACATCCAGCTGGGATCCACTTCCTCTGTCTCCTGCTGTCCGCCTTTCACACACTGAAGATTAATTTGTTCTGGTCTTTCGCACTATCTTAAGATTTTTACCAGCTACTCTCAGGGGTTTGTGCTCTGTAATTTAAAGGACACCCTCTGTACAGTACAGCCTCCTGTACTAACACATGAATGGTCATTACTTGGGATGGTGGAAATGGGCTCATAGATCAAGCCCATCACTTTCTCAGAAATCTTCTCACAGCCCATTTTCTGCAGGGAAAAGCATCTGTGCCATGTGCCACTCCACCTCTTCACACATCCTGCCTCTTACTGCACTACTTGGTTTATCTGTACCCATCAGCAGCAGGTCTGTGCTTCAGTTTGGTGCAGGAAATACCCCCAGTAGCTTCACCACAACTAACTTTGTTGTACACCTGTGGTTGCTCTGAACTTGGAGCAAGCTACAAAACCAGCTGCAGGATTGTGCAGTTAAATGGTTTGCTCATGAACATGGGGTGCAAACCTCATTCAACCCACAAGAGTGTTTTGTTCACTTTCTGTTTGTTCCTCTCTCTAGCTCACATGCTTAGGAGTTTACTACCTCTCCACTGCCACATGCTTTCCATCTGAGAAAGTCATGACCATGGAACAGAAATTAAGGCAATAGGAAGCAGTGAACTCCCTCTTGAAAGAGTATCATATGATGTAATTCTTAGGATTTTATTGCAACAATATCTTAAAACACCATACAATAACTAAAGATAAAACTGGCCATGGCCTACAGGGCAATACATACACATCCATGCATATATATATACTGTGTATATATATATAGTATATATACACTTTAACTCTGCAAGCATTTTCATTAACTGCAACACTATTCAATGCAAATAACAGCAGAATCTGATCCTAAATGAGACTTCAAGAATGTCACTACCTTCAGTATAACACATATAATTCTGACCATACTATTATTTCTTTAAAATTTGTCAGAATAACATTCGTGCTTTCCTTGAAACACAACTCTTCTGTCACTATGTTATGATGATTCATCATTCCAGCTACTCTAATGATTCATAATAGCCAAGTGTTCTCTCAAATTAAGGATACAAACAAATATCATTTTGGAGCATAGTTCTAACCTTTTCCTAGACAAAGTTTACTCCCTGTGCTACCAGGATCTTTCTTGAGAACTTAAAATCTGGGGAGTTCATTCAGACAAGAATGACTCAAGCAAAAAGTGGGCTGATAAAAGCATGTGCTTACATACATAGTGATTGCTCAGACTTTGGGGGTTTTTGCTTTGTTTTAAAGGCTATACACTGAGTCATCAGAGAGTATTGGACAGGGAAGGATCTTAAAATTTTCTGTGTATAAATATTTTTAAAGTGTCATAGCTATCACAGTTGTAGATTCATGGTTTGAATTGGTGAGATAGCTCCGTAAAACAAAAACCTGGCTAAGAAGTTGGTTTTAAATGATACAGTGCTACCTCTAATTTTCAATCCTGAATTCTGAGAAAGCGATGCCACATGATAAAATGTTTCAAACATTTAAAAGTTTGAGAAATGTTTGTTACAAAAAATTCTAATGACATACTCATTGTTCTGCCATTTCTTTGACTTCACAGACATGAATTTGCTTCCAGCCACACATTGATGGAGAAATGGATGCTTGCATTTTTCTACATATGGAAAAATGTAAGTGCTGCAGCTGTCTATACTTATTTTTCTGTGGATTATAGCAATTTTTCTGTTAGGTGAAAAAGATTATTTAATCCAACCTTCGGAACACACTAAAATATCACAAGTCTAAGGGAGGAAACCATGGCTTTTGCATGTGTTTTTTCTCTTTTATGTCTGTCCCCTTTCCTCTTTCCTCCTCCTCCTGAAACATGCCATTTGGGAAAAAGAGAGATGAAGTTTCGCTAAGGCTACTTCAAGTGGTCCTAACAGCATAAAGCCATTTATCTACATAAAATGGATTTAAATATGATTTGTTTTCAAATGCCCAGAGAATAGAAACTGGTGTTTAGAATGCCTGAGGCTACCCCTTATTTTGCAGTTCAATGCAGCTTCTTCTTTTTCTTTTACACATGTCAATGGTAAGAAGACATGTGTGAAAGCTGATTTTTAGCCATTGGCCTTTTTTTAAACACTGGCTGGTTTTTTCCGCCCTTCATCCTGGACCTGAGAGTAGATAATTCCTTTAAGCCTTTCTTACAGCATTTGCTCCCACTGTGGTTCACAAATTCTCCTTTGAAAGCCTGCAAGGAAGTACTGTGCAGTTTAGTTGTGTAATCCAGATCTGGAGACAGACAAACTGTTTGTGTTAGACAGAATTAAAGCCCAACTAAAAATCCTTTCCTTGAAAGGACTAGCTAATACGTAAGGTCATTTAAAAAGAAAAAGCGTTTTTTATCTAGGAACCCATCATAACGTTCATGTGTTTTCATGCCCAGACAGGGAAACATGACACAGCATGGCTTAATCTAAACCAATCCTACCCTGACAGCATGACTTAATCTAAAACCTGAGCATGTTTTTGCATGTGTTTAGGCCCTTCAGGTGTAGAGAGACAGTATGGTCTCTGCATCGCTGAAATTCCACTCTGACACTGGCCTCCTGGTATGAGGCTCTGCACAGTGGGGTTTTACACTTTAATGCGATGCAACACAAGGCAAAGATGTATGATATTAGCCTGACATCTGTCCGCATGTGCGGCCCTGGGAAATCAGCAGAAGTTGAACATAATTAGATTTATCTGCCTTATAAATACTTAACAGCAGTTAAATTTCTGAGAGCAGTGGTGCTCAAGATGTATAAGAAGTTTTTAAGGAGGGTTTTTTCTTTCTGATACTTCCCCCACATGCTGGTAAAAGCCTCTCCCTATGGGACACGTTCACATTTGTATCTCAGCTCTTCTTTATTTCTCTCTAGCTCTTCTTCCTGCCAGAGTAAAATATGACCTAGAATTTCCATCTCACTCTAGTGAAGTTTAGACTGTTTCTAACATTGCCTTCAGGGTTTATAAAAATATATGCAATACTATTGAGAAAGGTGATGTAATTATATGGGAGGAAGAGAAAGTTGGATGCCATGATGAAGTATGAATATTGTAATAGGAGATAGCATTGTGCTGAAAACCAAATAGATGGGCAGCATTTAGTAATAGTGCAGAAATTTTTTAAAATCAAGGTTTGCTTCTTTCCAGAAGTAAAAAAAAAACATAAGATAAATTAAAAAAATCTGAAGTTCAGACACATTCAGCATTAGCCTCTCTCTTGTAGCAGCAATTTGCCCCACCAAAGCTTAATGAAGTGCCCCCTCTTTTCCAGGTACCTGCTAGTCCTAGCTGTCAGAATGCCCAAGTCCTGGACAAACAACCAGAGCACGAGCAAACATCAGCCACAGATGCAGAGCAGAGGCCAATGCTTCTCTAATATGTCTGATTGCTCAGGGAGACCATGTGCATTCTGATTTTGGGAATGCACCAGATCTTCCCCTGCTGGGTTTGCTGATGTTGGTAGTTCTACATCTAACAGAAGCTGGAGCAGGCAGCTAATTTTCAGAAGAAGAAATTTTCATCCTGCCTGCAATGAAAGAGAATTATCAGTGAGGTCAGTGAAGACTTTTCGCCTTGACTTTCTTACTGGGAAATATTTTGGTACTAAAACTGGCATACAGCTCAAACTGTGACACAAACTTAGGTTTTTTGAGCATTTGAAGAAAAGTGGGTAAGCATAGAAAGTTTTAATAGAGTTTTCAGGAAACATCATTACCTAACTCAGGCCACCTGCTTAGTTGGGGAAACTTGCAGTCTGACATTAAAGATCCCATACTGATATTGAGCTGGAGAGAAGCTTGCAATGGAAAGCTCAGTACAAGTTTTCTTCGTAGTTACTTGAAGAAGCAACATCATTAGTGATTATCAGAAGCAGCTCTGGTAATCATCATTACTTTCCAGATGAATTCCAGGAAAACTCAGTAGTGTGAGTTCTTTTGGCCATCCTGAGATGAGATCTGGGAAATTCAAGTCTGCAGATGGAGAATTAATTCGATGATGTTGCTGGAAGCACTAAGAAAACTTTATGCCTATTTCATATATGAAAAAATTCTCTCACATAAAGGCAGCATCATAAAACTTTTCAAAGTGGAAATGAGTGTAGATGCCCAGTTGTAGGGAAAATATTCTACTAACAGATAGTTTTACCAACAGAGCTTTCCAGAACATCAATTCAACATTATCCTTTCATCTTTACAGGAGTCTCTGTTGTCAGAAACAGATTGCAAAGGCTTCTTCTTTTATAAAAATTTATAGGACGTTTTCATTGCCATTCTCTCCCTCAGCATGTTGAACAGACCTGACAGACAACAGGAGCCTGAGGTTTATTATTGTAGTTACACACTGTAAAAGATCTCACTCATGGCTGTGAAATGCATTTTGTCCATTTCTTCCTGGATGAACACAGAGCGCTAACCATATAAGTTTTCCCCCTTAGAAAAAGGAGACACACATAGGCAACTTCCAGGTGAGTGGCATTAAAAAAGCAGAGTGAACCCTAGAATAAATGCAAGTGTAGATGGATTTTTTGACTCAAGTCATCTTTATCCAGTAACTCCTCATTACTGACTCCAGCACTGGGATGGTTGTTGGGAACTCTGCCATCTCCAGCCACTGTCTCCTTTAGGTGAAGGTATAACTCTGTAAACCTGTGGGAATGCAACAGAAGGAAACAAGGGACAAAAATAACATTGTGCTGAATCTTCTTTTCCTCATTGCCAGCTGTCTGACACTTTGAATGCATATTCAAGTGAGCCTCACATGAGAAAGCATATAGTTGCCTGCATGAGGCCCTTCTTGCCTCATATCCTCCTTCATAATGAAAAATAGCCCTTGAGTTCTTCATTTTAAACAGAAGAATAAATATATCTTTAGGCTAAAACTGTACATGAAGACTAGCACAGATTAATACCTCAGCTTTGCAAAGCATATGCAAGGAGTATCAACAGGCCAGTCAAAAGTGAACTTTGGGAGAACATTTCTTCTATTTGTTTCCTTTCCTTCTTCTCTCTCACAGCACTCTTTCAACATGAGAATCTTGACTAAAAGCTTATGAGGTTTCTTCAGTTGTGCTCTTTACAGCAGTGTCCATATTAAGCACAGATCACATGTAATACAGGTACCCCAACATGTCTACACTCACTGGCTGGTCCACATTCATCTGGACCATGTCTAATGGGGAAAAAAACCACAAAATGGAAAATGCTTTCCAAATATCTATTCTATATGTTTGATTAATGTAGAATAGGAAATGTGGAAGCATCTTCCCTCCTTTACAAAATTATAAATTTCTTAACTAAGACATTCTGCAAGACTAACAAAAAACCTTATTTTAACTGAACAAAACCTGTGACTGAATAGTGTATACCTATGCCCTGTAAGACTGTTTCCCAAAAATCCCAATTTTCAGGAACAGGAGATTAAATGTAGGACAGTAAAAAGTCAGTGCTTGCCATGTGTGTGCATGTTGTGAAATAATTTCTAGTTTAAGAGTTTAATTTTATAAAAGAAAAAATATTAGCTGATTTTTTTAATAGTATTTTTGCATGGGAGTATGATTAAAAGCTTATTTCTAACTGCAAGCCATGTGCTAAGTAGTGATTCACACTTGAAAATAATTCCTGATTTAACTGCCTCTGTTTTTATTTGGGAATAAAACTGAAACAAGACAGAAAAAGAGCATTCCCAAATTGATGTTTTCACAAGAGCTAGACAAAACTCAGATCTAAAAAGTTTAGCATTCTTTCCTAAATACACACTCATTTCTAGACTTCCTAGGCAAACATTTTCTGATCACTTCAGCCAACCCTTGATATTTTGATGGCTGCCATATTTGGGCTGCAGCCAGGAGCCATTACAATGTTTTGCAGAACTTCAGAGGCATCTGTGTCTGCAGATGAAGCCTGTCAAAGAGGCACTCTGGTCTTGATTCCATCCACCTGCCCAAGGGTCTGCTCCTGGGTGACTTGTTGGCAGGGTATGGCCATCTGCACCAAGGTGTCTGTCATGTGCTAGGTGCTCTGGGAGGTGATGTGAACAGCATGTGAGATCAATGTAGAGGAAATTACCACAAGAGAGCACAGGAATACCCAAGGTGACCATTCCAGTTCCAAGCAATATCTGATCAAAGACACTGATCAGATGCTCGGTGCGCATGGTCAGGCACAAACAAATGCCACATGAACTCATGGGTAATATCAACACCAAATCTGTGCATTGCATAGGATTTCAATATAAGTGGAGACTCCCCAAGGGCAGGAAGAGGAGCAGGGGAGAATGATTTTAAAATCAGCCATTCTCAGTTAAGTGTTCTCTTCACACCATATCTGCCAGATAATGTGATAGGTAAGCTAATTAACAGTGGTTTTCCATGACATTTCCTGAGCTATTTCACAGATCAGTGTCAGTATCATAGAAGCCTTGAAGTTTTTGCACTGGGTCAGGAGAAAGCATGCTTTGTCACCCCTTATCACCTTTTCCCTCTCTCCTGGAACTACCAGGCTCCTGATAAGATCTTGTCTAACCTATTGTCATGCCAAAGGCCTTTGACAATCTCACCACTGGGCAACTTCGGGCTCTCCCTCTGCCAGGTGAAAAAGGGCACTATGAAACACCATCAGCTCCTAAGCAAATGGTTCAATTCTTTGCATTTCTTATGTTATGTATGTATTTAACAACCTCTGGAGACCAAATAGGGTTTGCCATTTTTGGACATACTGCAATCATTATCACATTGTCTTCGGCCATGTAGATAAAGTTCTAGTGTATTAGAAAAAGCTGAGGCAAATTAACAGTTATGAAGATTGTATTGTTGAGCTATTACTTGCAAAACCAAAATCCCTATTCCCTTTCTGCCAAAAAGCCAGCTGTAAAACCTCAATTCTCAAATATACAATACTGAATTTTTAATTTTACAGAACTTCATCTTATCCAATAAGCTAAATACATTATTGATAGTATTGCACAAGGTCTAAATAATTAGCCATCTAAAAGAAGATTGGACAATAACATTTACTTTTAATGTATTTTAGAGAAATGTTCCCATATGAAAATGCATGTAATTTAAATGAACATTCTGTTTATTTCTGCCTATTCTTAAAGAATAATCAAAAAATGCCATCGCAGAAATTAAACCAGCGCACATCGGTTATACGTATTCCTACTCCTGAAACAACAGAAAAAAAACAAAGACCATTGTCTTGAATAGATGTATGTTTGTGGTCTTGCCCATGAGCACCTTTTTCTGAGCAAGTAAGTACAGAAAATCAGATAAATTAACACACGACCATCCCCATCCAGGAAATTGAGAATCAGTGGCAGATGGGTTTGCCCTCTTTGCTCCCCACTGCTATTGTAGGTGGCAGTATTCTATAAACTAATGGGATTTCTTCTCAGCTATAAACATTCACTGCTGAGCCTCAGCAAGACCAGAAAATAGTCCATCTGGGTATTTGATCAGGAGAAGATAGAAACATCTCACCTCAATGTAGGAGCATTTGAAGTATTTGAGAGCAGAGACAGCTTAGTGGATGTGCAGTTTCCTTTCCTCAACTTACTTACAATGGGAGTATTTCCATCTTCAGAAGAAAACCAGTATTTTGAATCATGCAAAGCAGATTCACTTGAGGAAATTAAACACAATCCCCCCTACAACTGATGCAGGGATGCTTAAAAGTGATTCCACAACACACTATCTTTGCAAATAACACACTTCATTGTCCAAGCATTGCAGGGTCTTGTCTATGTTATATTTACCTTAGGACAAGGCCATCTACCACATATATGACAAGGTCAGCTCTCAAAATATCATGATATTAATAGACAGGCATTCAGTCTTGGACAATCTGCTCAGAAAGATCAGCTACACTTGTCACTGCATATTTAAAAGTTAAATGATAAGACCTCAACATAAGAGCTTATCTCACTTTTCAGTGGTACAAGATGGAATCAAGGACTGCAGACTTACTGCATGCAATATTTTTACAGTAGCAGTGCCTGCTCAGAGTTTTCCAGAGGAGGTATAGATGCACTGACAGTGAAATTGATGTTTGGAGATGATACTTACATTTAAGGCATATTCCCAGACCTCTGAAAGTACTCCATTGATCCCCAGTATCCTGTAGTGCACAGGTTGAAAATTACAAATCTGGAGCTCTCACTCCTGTTACTAGAATGCCCTCCTGCTTCCCAGAGGTCAGTACAAGCTCAGTGCTGACAAAGAGGAGAAAGCTGTAAAAAACCTCTTTCTCTCTCCAGTGCTAATTCTCTTTTGTATTTGCTCTGATGGAAGCACAAAGATCAGGTAGTGGGAAGCAGCAACTTTTCCACTGGAAAATACCAATTTTAATCACCTCTACTTGTAGGGTTACAATGATAAAGTTCTTCTGGGTGGTTGGGTGGACAGTGCTTAAGTCAGAAGCCTTGGAGATACAAGATGAAGACAACTGAAACAGAAAAATATCACAGCTGGAATTAAAAGGAAACAGCAGTAATCTAAGGCTCATTTTTCAGGAATTGATCAGGATCCACCTAAAAGTTGTGGATATTCTGGAATAAGTGGTCTCTTCTCATCAATTTGACCAACTTCGAATGCCTTCCATAATGATGTTAGTAAATGCCCAGTGATGTCACAGTATTTGTTTAATAACAGTCTGCTAGTTTCTGATGTAATTGCAGTCACAGTAAATAAGATTCCTTCCAGCAAAATCATCCCACACACTCCTATTTTGTGACCCAAAGTTGAACACTCTCCAGGAAAGGTTACAGCGTCCTTCTCTTACTACCAGATAATCAAAATTCAACAGCTTTAATATATTTTCTTACCTTTCTAGTTTCTTCCAACTTGTTCTGTGAGCCTGCTACTCAGTGGCACCACAATAGCTTTTTATTATCTCCTTCCCACCATGCAGCGAATACCAGCCTTCCAATTGTCATTTATCAACAGTTTTCCACAGTAAAATCATGTTAGCTTTTATCACCTCAAACGTGTCACATCACTGGTATTTGCAAATCAACTCTCAACACATTTACTTGGATATCTACTCTAAAAACGGATGGACATTCCCTAGAAAGCACATTTCAACTTCATGTGCATATAATAAATGGTAAAAACACCTGACAATATCCATAAAAGTTTTCCAGTGAGTACAGATAGCACGAGGGATGTAAGATGCATCTGCTATTACTGTGACTGATTAGGAAAGCTGAAATAAATTAATACATATGTTGAAAAAATGTTAATAGTATTCTTCAGTTTTATTTTTGTTTATTTGCTGGCTCTGTGGTTTCATGTGAAGCCTTCCCCAAAGGTAAGCACATTCATTTAAGAGTAAGCAGATAAACATTTCAGACAGCTTCAGAGAAAGTCCATAACAATAAAAAGGATATGCTTAATCTGGATATGCGTATTTCATAAATTTCTTCAGGGTAGTGCATTCCCACTGCAGTGATTTGCCAGTTTAAATGTCAGCACAGCTGCCTTTATCTTGCCCCCAGGGTACTAGTGTTCCTCCTAATTTTTCAGGGGGGAAATCAGAAGTGCAACTTCAGTACAAATCATTTTAGGTTTTAAAAGAAAAAGAGAAGTCACACCCAGGACTGGCACTCTATTAACAGAGCTTTTTGCTTATTTATAGGTCATCTGTGGAAGGGACTTCATTTCTCAGGCTTCTGAAACAATTCTTTAGGTCTGTTAGCACTAGAAAAGCTGTGGTACACATAAAGGTTGCAAAACCAATTGAGTCTTTTGTACCATTACTACTGTTGTTGAAACATTTTGTGTTACCTATTTTTACTGGACAGCTTTTTCATACAAACTTTTAAGCATTCTGAGGATTCCTTCTATGAATGCTCTACCAGGTATTTTTTATTGTCAGCATTCAGCTCCCAGGCTGCCTTTGTGAATGGTCCAATCTACTTCAGCTTCCTGCAGTTACTATGATATATTTTTATTCCAAATAAATACTGGAGTCTACAGCTGATTAACAAATTTAGAAACTGAGCAGACATCCAGTGGGGTAACTAAAACAGTGGAAGCTTATGCTAGTTAAAAACCTATCCCTCAGTTATCCGTTTGTATGAAACACCTTCCTTCTCAGTGCACTGCCTTGCAGACTACAAACACATGATGCTCTGAGTGTCATTTCATCTCACTGCAGTACCACCTGCTCCATAACTTCCTAGCCCCCAGTGGATCCACTGCATGGTACAGGCTCAGCAGCCATGACATTCAGTCTCAGTAAATACAGGATTTTTGCTTGGCACTGTTTAATGTTTGCACTGTATTTTTTCTGGCAGATAATTTCACCCCACATACTTTGACAGCCTAATTGGCACTGTTGATTTTTTTTTCTATGGATGGAGGTAGCCTGTGAGCTTCAATAGGATGTGGAGGTTAGAGATAGCACCTAAAAAGACCTCTCTCTGCTACTGATTTCTGCGTGATAGCAACACTTCCATGACTGCTTTTTCAGGCTCTTGTCTGGCCTGGGGATGATTTAGGATGTTTTGATACATGGATCATACTGTCACATTTGAATGAGAACATCAGCTTTTTGCCTAGCCTGCTTCTGCTGTGCTGCCACAAAGACCAGCATGGAAGAGAGACATTGTAGTGACATCATTCTGTCTTTCTGGGAACTCTCAACTGTGTTATAGACAGACTGTAGGCATCAGAGTCCTTTTAACTGAGGAATGTCTAAAAGTTGGCTGCTATTATAACTCTGCATCACACCAAGAGCACTAGAGTTATTGCTAAGGCACTCCTGACACATGCAAGAACTTATTTTAGAGATTATTATTAAGCCTGAACTTGTAAGTTACTGCACAGCAAGAGAACAATGTTGGGAGACTAATATATAGCTAGCCCACATTTAATCATTAAGGTCTGCAGTAGCTGTGCTTTATATATCTTCTGAAGGTATAAAGGGGCATCTTTTTTAGTCAGGAAATACTAAATTAAAGTAAAAAGAAAGGACCCATTTTCAGGATGTGTGAGGCTGTCCTTAATATTTTAGTGTGAAAAGATCAGCTTTATATATCGTTCTAAGTTGCACAGGTTGAATGTGATGGAGGATTTTCTAAGGAGGAAAGAGGAGCAGGGTTAACAGAGGTCTTGACTTTCCATACCTGCAAACACCAAACCCTTATTTTCACACAACACATGTTCTGACAAGACTCAGCAGCAGGATAGAGATGGAGGGTGGAGGTAACTGACTTAACAACCCTTTTATTATTTTTAGCAGCACTAACTCAATAAGTATTCCTCCTGCTCTCACAGATTATACAATTTTACCTGAAGTCTTAATAGTGAACTAGGTGCTTTTTTAGTGGCTATGTCTCCACCATGAAGCACCACTAACAGCAAGGTATTAATATTTCACATGCTAAAGTACATCACAGTAGGACAATCAGGAAAAGTGGAAAGGGATGCTGCCATAATCCACCACTAAGAAAAAGACGGAGAAAGGATTTTTGCAGTATGCAACCATCCTGTAGGATGTGTTAGAAATTTCTTTTGCCTTGTGTAAGCTTCCATACCAAGGCTGCATCTCCCAGAGAATGTTGCTGAGAGCCTGTCCTATGAAGAAGGGATTAGCTGCATTGCTGTTTGACAGGACCAACATATCTCAGTTTTCAGTTCCTAGTCAACAAAACAAACATGTCAGCAGGTGCAAACCTCTGGATTGTAGCCAGATCTTGTGCTTGCATTCATAAGTCTTACACACAGCTCCAGTTAAAAAAAACCCAAATGCTCTGAATCTAGAAACTAATACAATAACTGCAGAGGTAATACATATACGTCTGTCTACTGACTGTTGGCAGAGAGCCTCAGTGACTGATTAAAATCAGTTATTGATATCTGGCTGTAATGTTTGCTTAATTACACATACACTCACAAACCATACAGAAATAAGTACACTTACAGCACAGTGCAGTATTACTTCCTTTGATTTGTGACTACTATGAGTTTGTATAGTTTTTATGTTATATATTCTGTTCCAGCTCTAAGAGAAATTTAGTCTTCTTCTTGATCAATAACCCTTTCCAAGAGAGAAAATGAAAGATTTAACTGTCCACTCTTTAGAACAAACACATATCAGTTATCACATCTGTATGGTAAATTTCAGTCATGCTCCCAAGTAGATTTTAAAGGTCATAAAGATGCCATTATTTTGTAGTTTGTTTTTTCCTCTGTGCTTTGAATTATTTTGATTTTTTTCTTGCATAAATAGATTACTTGAGTATAATTATTCCAAGCATTTAAAATCCAGACAATTCAATAAGCAAAAGCACAGCTTTTATCATGAAATATCTTAAAGTCTTGAACTAAAGTTATTTCAGAGCTATTATTTTGCTACAGTCTCAATTTTGATATAGGGTATACAGCACTTTTGGGATTCTCCTCTTCTCCTTAATCATCACTTCTGAATCGAAGGCTGTTAATCTACTGGACTATGCCATGACCTATTCAGAATGACAAGAGTTTAGGAAAGGTCCAGAAGAATACTTCAGCAAACTGCTCTGTAACTGCAGATGAAATCATATAGAAAAAGAGTGAAATAAAGTTGTAAATCTTGAGGATAGCTGAATAATTTCTGACACTAACCAAACCGACTAATAGAAAAAATGTATAAATACTGGGACAGGTACCACTGTAAAACTTAGGTTAGTTAAGTTGTCCTAGTTCAGGTGAATGCTTTGACTCTAGACAAATGTAATAACTATTTCATTGCTGATAACTTCAAGTTAGGTTCAGAAATAGCTTTTTACCACCACAGCGATATTATCAGATCTAATATTTGTAAATGATAAATGTCACTGAGAAAATCTTGATCTAGTGCTGCAGTGCAAGTCAAAACTGATAAAGAGGCAGCTCAGGGTACAACAGAAAAATACAGAGTGAGCACTGCAGAAAGGTGAGTAGGTTCTCCATTAACTGGGTTTTAATTTAATCTGGCATTTCATTCTTTCTGCCTCCATTTTTACTATTTTGAGGTCTGTAAGGTGAAATGAAGTTTTGCTAGGCAAAGGACAAAGCTGAGCACTTCTGAAACTCTGCCTGTCTTGTAGCAGTGCTTTTTTTATCTACCAAAGGGACATGAAGCTGTAAGACTGAATTTTTTAACACACTTGATTTAAGAGGGGTTCATGAGTAATGTGCCTGGAAAGCACATCTCCGTACATGCTGTGTTTTCTACATGGGTAATGTGAGTTTAGAATGCATTGAGTATGTGACTTATTGAGTCTTATTGAGCACAGTGGTCTTCTTTACCTGAATGAAATATTGCTCCTTTATTTTTTATGCTTCTACTCTATTTCCACAAGTCAGTCATAATAATTCAATGTTTAAACATATTGTTAAGATTAGAGGCATGCCTGAAATTTCATGGTGCATATCAGGTTGATCCTGGTAAAATCTTACTTTGGGAAAAAGGAAAATGAAACACCATATTGCTTTTAAATGATAAAATTTTGTTGATGGATCTGTTTACATCATGGTTAAACAAATCCCTTTGACATAGAAACATATCCAAGTTTCAGAAAAGACGATTTCACCCACCTGGATTAGTCTATTCATAATAATAATCAAAAGCATATCTCTACCATTTAGCTCCAGCAAGGACTTTTAGTTACAAACTACTTATTATGCATACGAGTATGTATGCAAAGTCCCTTTGTATAACTTTGTATAACAGAGGAGTTTTCTAGAATTTATCAAAACCAGGAAGAATTATGTGTATTCTGGTGTACATTTCAGTCATTTATATCTTCTTTACATTTCTTTAAACAGTCACTATCCTTTCCAGCTTGTCTGAGGGGAGAAGCAACCCTATTCTGTGTATCTCCTACAAATTTCAAACACAGTTTAAACACTGGGACTTGAAATACTGGAGATATTTTGTCCTCATCTATGCACATTTCATTACGAGAAAATAATGACCTCTTTTTATCCACCAAGCCCCCAAACGTTTGTAAATTACTGTATTTTCTGAACTTATATTCAAAAAAGGATTCTTTACCTCATCACTTTTGATACCTGATGGAAGAGATAAGTGCCATTAGATATGCTTGATTGTATACCTGCCTACAAGACCTGAGTTCAGGATGATTCGTCAGAAAGAGTCTGACCTGTAGACTAGTGGATTGAATATTATTTGAGAAAAAACAAAGAGATGAACAACAGACATAAAAATAAAATAAAATAAAAACAACAAAACCCAAACATCAAAACTGGAGCTGCTGACAGTTAATCATACCTGTATTTCACCTCTTCTCAATCCCCAGAATGATTGTGCTTCAATATCTTCCTCTTAATATTGGCAATTGAACCTTCAGAAAATGGCACATAAATCCCACATTGAGCTAGCTAAGCAGAAATGCTCAAGGGCAGCTAGCTTTCAAGGGGTCTGTGACATTTAGTGCTCTGTTTATTACTTTGATCAGGTATGTGAATTGTACTGCTCATAAGTCCAAATGCCATTATAGCTGAAAAATAGGAAATTCAATCTTTATTCAATGTGCGACAAATACAAATCCCAAGGTCCCATGACAGTTCCACTGGACTATTAGATCCCTGGAATATATTGGTGGAAAATTAAGAACCTAAATATTTAGTTGGCTCTGGTGCTTACAGCCATGCTCTTATCAGTTTTAAGACACCCTTTACCATCTGCAGTTTTATCACCAAGGATTACCACTAGCCTTACCCAGGTTTGTTCTTGAGTGTAGAGTTAAGAAAATGATGAGCAGAAAAAAATAATTACTGAAAAAGTCAGGAAAAAAACAACACTACCACAAAACACAGAAGGAAATTGCAGTCCTTGGTGCTCTATAAACACAAAACCAGTTCTGAAAGAAAACTGCAGCTATGGAAGCAAACAAGGACCACATTTCAGCTGTGTTGGAGCTGATATAATTAGAGACGAGGTTTATCCTGTGAAAGTGTTTAAGACCAAGACTGAAAACAAACAAGATGAGAAAAAAAGAGGAGAAATTTCAAAGTCAACCTGTGATTATATCGAGTTGACTATCAGAACAATGGATCTGAATGAAAGGTCTGAACAAGTAAATGTCATGGTTTGAGGCTCTCAAACTCATGCAGTCACTCTCTCACTCACTCGTCTCTCTTTCTTCCCCAATCTGAGGGGATGGGGAGGAGAATCAAAAGAATGCAACTCCCACAGGTTGAGATAAGAACAGTTTAGTAACTAAGGTA
>JASSUY010050401.1:0-21649 GCA_032466535.1 Forpus xanthops | reverse complement strand
GCCTTCTCTTCTCCAGGCTGAACAGCCCCAACTTTCTCAGCCTCTCTTCATAGGGGAGGTGCTCCAGTCCCCTGATCGTCCTTGTGGCCCTCCTCTGCACTTGTTCCAACAGTTCCGTGTCCCTTTTATGTTTGAGGACACCAGAACTGCACACAATATTCCAAGTGAGGTCTCACGAGAGCAGAGGAGAGGGGCAGGATCACCTCCCTCATTCTGCTGGTCACACTCCTTTGAATGCAGCCCAGGATACGGTTGGCTTTCTGGGCTGCAAGAGCACACTGCAGATTCATGTTCATTTTTTCATCAACCAACACCCCAAGTCCTTCTCAGGGGTGCTCTGAATCTCTTCATACCTGTGTCTATGTTATGAAAATGCATTTCTGCCCTGTTTTGTGCAAATTTATTGTTGGGACTGAGTTGGAGGATGCTGAGGTGTGTACCACAATAGTGTTCCCAACTGGGAAGCAGACAAGAAAAGGGGAAATAAATGTGAACTTGGTTATTTTGTGAGATGGCGGAATTTCTGATCTGAAATGGAATTATCTTCAGCTCCTCCTGTTTGAGAATATGAATGCAATCTACAAGATTGTGGAATGTAGAGCAGCTGTTTTAAGACGTGGAATTTGAGGGGAGCTGATTGCATGTTTGCACAGTACAAAAGTAAAGTGAAGGATGCTGCTTCAAGAACTGGCTTTGATGTTGTTGTCAGGGCTTGGAATGGGGGTGAAGGGAAAGCCGTAAGCTCTCATGCTACCTCTCACTTGTGCCCTGAGATCAGCCCAGTGGCTCCTAGCAGCCATGAACTCTTCCTTTTTTTCAGAAGGTAATAGAAGGGAATAGAAGATCATTTTCTTCTCTTGCATTGTGATGGCATGCGTTACTCTTTTTTTCAAAATCTGTTGTTCAGCTCCCACTTGAAAATTGATGAATAGATACCTGACAGATTGGGTACTCCTAAAATGTAAGAGTTTGAGGTTGTTCTCAGAAGTAGTAGGAGCTTTGGAACTAGCTACTGATGGAGAATATTTATTGTCTAAGTTTTCTTCATGAAAAATAAAGGAAAAGATAATAGAATTTCTTTTTGGTGATACTGTAAATTTTGTGATAACCAGCAGTTCAGGTTTCTTCATTTACCAGAGCTAGAAAGGAAAGGGTATCTGGTGAGCACTGATAAATGCAGTTGCAAAGACCAGTAGGGCTGATATTGGTGTATATGGGGAAAAAGTTGGGAATTGGTGGTGGTTTTTTTTGTTTGTAGTTCAAGGGTTTTTTCCCTAGTGGTTCTCTCCCTCCTAGTCTTCTGGTGCTTCTTAGTTGATCAACATAAGCTGGTTTTATCCTGACATTGTACAGTGCATTGTAAAACAAAGTTACTCTCTTGGTTTATGGCTTTTAGGCTATGGTAATATTATTTTTATTAATAATTAAGGGGATCTATGATGTGGAACATCATCTACCTGTTTTGAAGAGATGGTAGTAACAAACAGTTGTTGAAAGCATTCAGGTTAACGAAAAGATTGGTGTAAGGGCTGGTCAATGTTACTGTGTTAATGTAAATGTGTGCATTTATTTACCTCAGGTGAACATACTGGGGAAAATAGTTTATCGGGCAGCTCCTGGACAGCAAAAGTTTTCGAAAACTGCCAGTGTCTTGTGGCTTCTCAAGCAGGAGATGGTGACCTGGAGACTCTTGTCCTCACTTTATAGGTAAGTCCTTTGAAAAGCAGTTGATGGTTTTGCACTGAGCTGACTTTCTTGTATATATATATTTAATGAATGTATAAATATGGAGTGAAGCAACAGGTGTAAATCTGTTTGTGGAACTCAGTGCTCATATATATGTCTATTATCTATTTACAGGCATGAAAATTGTCAATGGGCTTATTACTACCTTTGCAACGTCAAGTATTTTTTAAAAAGAATGGTTTTGTAAAGGTGTTTTTAGGTGCTTTCCCTTGTGATGTCCCTGCCCAGGGCAGATAATACAATTTCTTTTTTTGTGATAGTGTAAATTGTGTGGTAACCAACAGTTCAGGTTTCCTCATTTAACAAAGCTAGAAAGGAAGGGTGTCAGGCACTGATAATGCAGTTGGAGAGTCCAGTAGGGCTGCCCATGGCAGGAGGTTGGAAGTAGATGATCTTAAGGTCCTTTCCAACCTAAACCAGTCTGTGATTCTATAATGTGCATCCTGCTGAAGTTTCTCAGCTTTATTTTAATCATTAACTTTTTGCATTTTGATTTTTAGAGATAGAATACAATCTGCACTGGAAGATGAAACTGCATTTGATATCACAGTAAGCTTGGAGTTTTATTTAAAGTGTTATAAGAAGCTAAATACAAGCTAAGTGCTTGTATTTAAGTTTTACATTCACAGTATTGCAGTCACTCGGAATCCAAAGGTCAAAAAATGTAAACAAAAAATGAGGCTGATTTGAATTTTATGAAGACAATTATTAAATCATTCCCTATATTAACAAGTGAATTTAAACATTCCATTGTACAGAGAACATGCTAGTGTAAAAATAAATAAATGTACTGTATTTACTTCAATATTCTCCATACACTTGAAACATTCACTAGAAATAACCATTTCTTTTTAAAGTTGCATCAGTAGCTGTAGTGTTCCCGAAGGTCAAATATAAGTTGGCTTTGCCTGAAATGACATGTGGTCTCAAGCTGTCTGGCCTTTGCACTCCTGATCCCAATTTATCTCAAGAAATCCAAATTTTTTAGCATTCTTGTTTCTGCTGTAGTCATGTCTCTGTCAATAGAGTGCTTCCAGCCTTTGCTGACAAATTATGCTTAGGAAGACAAAACAATAACTGAAGTGACTCTGCCTCTGTAAAATTTATGATTGCAGTTGCTTTTTTTTCTCAGTCATAAAATAGCTTCCTCTAGGGTTCCTGCTGTTAAGTTGTCACTGTTAAATTAAACACCGTTGTGCCAAAACCCATCTTATTCTGCCTGTGCTTTTTTAGGAAAATTCATCTTCTGTTCTCTTTTTGTTGCAAGTCTAATGAAAGCTAAACTAATGCAGGAGAGCAGATGGAAGGATCAGGGTTCTAGTGTTGGGACTTTTGATTCTGGGTGTTTTTTTTTTTTCACTTGTTTATGTTAAGTGTGCATATGGGCTTGGAAAACATCATAAAATGTCATCTTTTTATGTTTACAGCAATAAGTGGGATCTAGAATAATATGAATGCAGTCAGTGGAATCAATGGATATGCTATTTAGAATCTTTCTATGGTCATACATTTGTGAGTTGTATTCTGAATCTCATCTTTACAATTTTCAGTATAACTGGATATAAAAGATCATCCAAATAAAGCAAATATATAGTGTTACCCATTTTTATAAAGGGGGTAGGGAAGTGATAGCAAACTGAACTTGCAGCAAGTTTGTGTTAGTATATATTTAGTTTGATGTTCATGATTTTGTGGCAAGTTTTCTTTTCCATGAAGCAATAATCAGGTTTTTTCTTCAATAGGTTTTAACTGCTAGTGAAAAAACAAATGTAGACAACTTGTTTCAGAAAGATTCACTTGTTCGACAAAGCCAGGTATGGTGGAAGGTTTTTAAGATGAGAATGGAAATAACTCTGTAGACACTCAAATATTTGTGACATTCACGCTCTATGCAGTTTTTAAAGTTGTTTCTAATACTTTTTATATTCACTGAAGTGTGTTATTCTTTGTATGCCTAAAAATAATGCTTCTTAGTTTCTAAAGATCAGAGATGTTTTTCAGGCAGGCTTGGAGATGATGGAGGGCTGAGAGCTATTCCCATTTGCATGTACTGTGGATGATGATTAATAAACTATTAAGTAGCACTGTAGCACCTGTACCATCTAGTGAGAAACAGATCAAGTACCTAAACAACCTTCATGTTGGATACTTAAAATCAAATTGTAATAATTGTCAGGATGCTTATGCCTTTGATTACTATGTAGGCAACAGGTAGATCCAGAGATAAGAGGAAGGCAGTTAAAATATTATTTGTTAAATATTTGTTTTAAAAATGCAATTTGGTTTTATTCCAGCTGGTGGTAGATTGGCTGGAGAGCATTTCCAAGGATGAAATTGGGGACTTTTCTGATAATATTGAGTTTTATGCTAAATCAGTATATTGGTGAGTCAGACTTTCTTTGTGTCTATACTTCCATCAGGTGTAAAACTCACAGGTACAGACACGGGATCACTCTTCAAAAGAAGTGAATTTTTAAAAGTTGTTTGGTTCATTCACTTATTTTTCTTTAAATTCTTATATGTAAAAATTGAGATTTTTGTAACCATCTGCTGAAGTGTTTCTTCTCAAAAGTCAGTTACTGCTTTTGGGAGACAAGGATAGAAGGAAAACTATTAAAACAATTCACTTTAATCTTAACCTGGATGCAGATTTGATTTTTCATAGTGTAAGGCACAGTAAGAGAGGATCACCTGATGATCAGCCTGTTGTTTACACTGGATAAAATCATGTATTTTTCAGGTGGTCACTTCTTTGGCTTTATTTTTTGACTCTTTAACTTCTTCTTGTCACTTTATGTCATTGACCCTTCACCAGAAGCTGATATTGTCATCTTTATTATCAATGATGGGGTTTAAGGCAGAAAAGACCAAAGAATTCCTTTCATGCTAGATGCCTAGAATAAACCAGAGAATACAGGCTTTTGGAATCATACGTTCTTCCAAAGTTGAGTTTCTGTCTTAGACTGATGTTATAGTGAATGCTAATGGAAAAGTTTCCTCATGCAGAAATCGATTCTTAATTAAATACATGAATGACTGAAATAATGAACGCTTTTGAAGGAAGTCAAAGATACGTGAATTGATTCTAATAATATACTTCTTGTGAAATGTTGTGTTTTCACAACAGTAACACACTATTGGTAAACCACCACAAGCGTCTCTTCTTTAACCATATTCTAAGTAACAAAAAATATCTTTCAATATTTGTGGCTTATTAAAAGATGCTTGCTTCCAAAAAAAAACAACCATTTTTCTGAGAAACATTTCACTTCTCTCAGGGAGAACACACTACATACCCTGAAGCAGCGACAGTTAAGTACATACATGGGGAGTTCTCGAGCTCTGGTAACAGAGCTGGTAAGTATTATGTAAAATAAGGTTTGGTTTCAGAATGTTTTAGAGAAAGCATATATGCTATTTTCACAGCCTTCTACCAGTTCTTAGATGGTTGTATTATCCAAAAGTAGTTGTACTATTTCACAATCAGTACAGAAATGAGGCTTGGCACCTCTGGAGATTTTTGCGGGGATCTGTCCGCTTCTCTTTCAGCAGTCATGTCCATATCCCCATCCCTCTTCACAAGTACTTGTGGTCAATTTGGTGAAGGAAATGGCTTTATTAGTACTTTTTATGTCTGATGCAAACCGATATTCCTAACCAGAAAAGCTTATGAAATTGTTTGGAAGCCCTTGCAGATAAGGGCATGCTGTCTTTATACAAGAACTAGTACAAGGAAACCAAGTCCTGATGGGATTCCCTGATTTCCTGTAGCAAAAGGTAATGGGGAAGTCAAGGAAAGAAAGGACTGTCCAGTAGAATAAAGTAATGAATTGCCTCAGTGACAGCAAAGTACTCATAGAAGATTAATTCAGTTGGGGAGTGATCTGAGGTATTGATTGGCTTGGGAAAATTTGGTTCGATTAAACAGAAACAAGTACAGGTGTTATAAAAAACCTTCTCAGTTAGAAGAGGGAGTAGAGAGGCAGAAGGGGAAAGGATGTTTGATGGTGAGAAGAGTTGGAAGAGGGACAAAAAACAAAGTGTGGAGTAAATAAAGAAATTGCGGTGGCTCCTTCTGATAGGAACAGTGACAGAGGAGGAACAGAACAAATGAGAGAAAAACCAGGAAGGTGCTGTGCTAGATATTACATGGGTTGTACAGATTGTTGTGCCAACGTGAAAAAGTGACTCCAAATTAAAAAACAGGGGTAGAAATCATTGGAAGAGGCATAACAGGCATTGTGTTAATGGGTGATGACTTTTTCCCTCGCAGGATCCAGATGCTCCTATCAGACAGAAATTGCCACTGGATGATTTGGACCGAGAAGATGATGCAAGGTTATTGAAGTACCTCTTCACTCTCATCAGAGCAGGAATGACAGATGAGGTAAGCTGCAGAAAGTTACAGTATCTTCATGGTTAAATACTGTAACTTACTTTACATCGTACTATTAAAGCTAAGTTCTATACTAAAATGTCTGTTTAAATTTGGCTTGTGAATTTATTTTCAATTTATTGTCAATACTGACAGAGATGGGCTGCTAAATTAGTATTGTAATAAAATCTTGCATTTAGTTATGCAATTTTGGGGTACAGAGTAGATGTTATGGAAAAAAACGCAATGTTTTTTGGCTGTCAGACTTTTTTTTTTTTCACTGTAGTGGCTTTATAATCTCTAACAATTAGTGGATTACTACAGGCTTCCTTCTAGATGTAGATTAGATATTATGAAGGAGCTCTTTCCTGTGAGGGTGTTGAGGCACTAGAACAGGTTGCCCAGAGAAGCTGTGGCTGCCCCATCCCTGGAAATGTGCAAGGCTAAACAGGACGGGGTTTGGAGAGGCTGGGTCTAGTGGGAGGTATCCCTGACTCTGGCAGGGGTTTGAAACTAGGTGGTCTTTAAGGTCTCTTCCAGCCCAAACCGTTGTATTATATTAGAGTGGAACACTCTGGCAACTTTAGCTAGAGAGTTTTGATGTTATGTTTTCCTTAGAAATAGCATTAAATTAAGCACACTTTACTGCTCTGCTCCTCTGTCATTCTGAGAACTGGGCAGCAGTGCACAAGCTCTGTAGGGTAATGCTACTATCAGAATAAGCATTGTTATTTACAATGGTTATTCCTGCTGGTTAAAATAACTTTTCTTTCTTCCTTTCTACCCTTCATTTTCTTTTTGTTGGTTGGCGAGGTCTTCAGTGGTGAAAACTGATAGACTTGATCTGAGTATTCAGAAACCATGTTATTATCCTCTTTTAATTCTGTCACTATAAGACTACTTGTTCCCCCACCTTAGAGAGTATCTGATGTGTATACTTTGCATTAATCCTTAGCTGAGTAATAGCCTGGCAATTTCAGTCCTAAAGCTGTTCTGAGTAGCAGTCCCCAGTTGTGAAGTGACTTTCATGGTTTAATCATGTAAGTACTTGTATTGTGGTGTTGTTTAAAGGCTTCAGCTGGAAACCAATTCCCTTACACTATATATATATAATGACATGAGTAATGGGAGGGAAAAAAAGGGGCTTGAGATTTTTGTATCCAAGAGCTTAGACTTAGAAATCTGGTTACTTGCTGGTATCCTGTTCCAGCATGGTATGCGTCTGTTCATTATCTGATATGAGCACATTAGCATATTGCTGCAGGCAATGTGAATATAAATTTGCAGCATCAGTTGTTCTGCAGTTGCTGTTATGATGTCCCTACTGTCTGATAAGCATGAAGTGGGTTATTCACTACTGAAAGAGTAAGTCAAAATACAGAGTTTACTCTGAATTAAGAATGAACCTCTGTTCATTTACTGTGCAATGGGTAATACACAGCAGGTAAGCTAGAACAACTTGCTTGTCTGTTCTCTAAACTTCCTGTTTGTCACCATTTCCCAAATGGTCGAATGTGTGCAGCCTTCCAGTATGAAAAGAACAGGATTTGCCTAAACGAGCCAAGACTGCATATTGCAATTTCTGTATGTTTGTACTGTTTTGTCAGTCCTGGAACAGTACCAGCCAGACTTACTAGATAACCTTTAGCTGATTGTTCCCCCTGCACCAGGGATGTGGGTATGGGAGAATTGTAGGCAAGTGGTTTTGTATAGTTCCTGTTCTACTTTCCATGCTATTCAGAATAGCTTTGAATACCTGTTTGTGCTACTGCACAGACTATTGAATATCATTGTGGGAAAGGTGGGATTGCTATTTTTAGAAGTGAATGAGGGGTTTGCAAGGCTAAGTTAACTGGAAAAGTACATGACTGCATGAAGACATGGATTATACATCTAAGCAGCAAGATGACAGATGACACCTTAAACTAAACTTATCAAAAGGATGCATAACAGCTGTTTCACGCTAGCAAAGATGAGACTGTATTTCTTATATTACTATAAATACTGACTGAAAAGCTGTTTAATGAAAAAAACCAACACTGACATTTTATTTACTTTGAAATCTTTCAGTTGTTTACAGTTTAAGATTCTTTGTGCCCTTTTTATAGTGGAATCTGTACACAAATTATTTTAATATTGTTCACAGTTTTAAAGGAGGAGACGCTGCTTTTCCAACCTTCAGATTTGTTGCTGAGAAAATCCATTCTTTTTCAGGCCCAGCGCTTATGCAAACGATGTGGCCAGGCCTGGAGAGCTGCAACTTTAGAAGGATGGAAATTGTACCATGATCCTAACATAAATGGAGGTACCTACTCCAAAGTGCATTTAAGACAGATGTAAAAATAGGACTTTCTTTTAATACCTATCTGTGGCAAAGAGAAATAGCTCTTTCCTTTCACCTGAAGAACCTCTTTTGTATCTTTTGTATCTAAAATATTTATCATGTCTGTTGAACATATGAAAACAGAATATGAAATTACTTTAGTTGAATGTGTGAGTTCACTGAATCCACTTAAAGTGCAAAAGTCACTTTCTTTTGAAAATCAAGCATAATCACAAAGTAGTCTGTGTCTCAGAGGTCCGGACAGACTTTTTTTCTACCTCCATGTAGTATTTCAGTCTGTATTTTCTCAACGCCTGACTTGTGCTACCTCGCAAACATTTTGTTGCTGGACACTTCATCCAGCTTCATAAAAGTATAGTAAGACATAGTAAGTTTAGCAAATGTGAATGCAGGAAAGAGATGCTTTTAAAGTACTTGAAATTTGTTAAGTTACCCTTCTCTTTTTTGGGGTTCCTTGCACACAATCCTATTTATAACACAGTACGTTGCTGCTCTCTATGCTGAGGATGACAGGATTTAACAAAGAATTTAAGACCATATCTAGGTTTTGTACATAGCTGAGTCTGGAAGTCATAATGCCTTCCTGCTTTTCAAATCTGATCTGTTTATCTGCATGCTCCACCAATGTCCTAGCCTTTTTTTGAGTTGTACCCACCTAGCTTGCTGCTACGTGAGGTTTAATTCATGCCTCATGCAGATGCGTGCATATTAGCAGCACTGAAGCAGTGACTTTTTTTCAGAAAGTTGTATTCCTTAAGATATAAAAATTCTTTTTCTCCTGAACTTTGTGTTTTCCAAATGTAAACACTGTAGTTATGCTCAGAAACGTTATTTTCTTCAAAACTAGATGACAGCTAAGCTTTCAGAATACTGTAAGATGTGCATTTACCAAACTTCCTAGAAAAGCTGCCTTGTGGTCCAGTTGAAAGCATCAAAAGGCTTTGAGAAAAGTTCCAAAGGGATTGAAACTGGGTTAATAACAGAAAATAGGCTTTAACTTCTTACTGCTTTCTCTTTTTTAATAACACCTTTTTCTTCTTCCTTTTTTTTTTTTCCTTGATCCTCCTTCATATATAGGCGAAGAGCTCGAGCCTGTTCAAGGGAATCCATACAGGTGCATTTGGAAAATAAGTTGTTGGCGTATGGCTGAAGAGGTAAGAATGCTGAGTTGCTTCATGTATTAATGTGTAAATTTCAACCTTTCTAAGCTTTGTAACATTGTAAGTAAACCTACCCCATCTGCTTATAGGACTTATAGTTAATGTTTCCAAGAGGATCTCTGAAATAATTTCTGTCTGGCAGTGAGAAATCTGGATAATCAGCACCAGTTTTTCAGGCTTAGGAAATGTCTGGCTTTTACTGGGTTGAAAGTGAAACTTCTGATACTGACTTTCATCTTGACTTAGTTGAATGGGAAAGGAAAACCACTGCTTTCTTCCCAGGTAAACATAAAAGTTACAAGAAGATGCCAGTGGAAAGATGCAAAGGGAAAGTCACCTGCTATTCTTATTTTGGCTCCTGATGTGTTCTGTGATTTTTCAGCTTTTCTTGGAAAACTGCTAGATGAAACATTTTGTAGTGGATTAATCTCTAATAAAATGTAAAGTGACAAGAAAGTTTACATGCTTTTAAAAGTTACAGAGTTTTTTTACTGTTTATTTCAGGAGCAGTTTAATAGATATGAGAGGGCAATCTATGCTGCACTGAGTGGAAACCTGAAACAGGTATGTTGCACCTTCTGGCATTTTTTTCTTATGTGTAACAGGGATATCATCAGAAATACTGCAGTTTCTGGTTGCTATACTTTTAAAGATCTAATAAAAAGGACAGTAGCAAATATTGCTGCTTGAGTAGATATGTTCTTGTAGGATTGATGTGCATTAAATATACAATAGACTTTTCTTATTACTGCTGACTTCCAGTACGAACAGTTCTAATGTTGTTTCAGTTCTCTTCTAATTAAGTATTATTTAAGAGGTTATATAGTCACTTTCCTGCTCATGCACAGTATTCCTATAGGCAAGTTGGCATATTAAAAAATTATTCTGTATCTGAATTTCATTGTCAATAGGCTTTATATTCTGTACAATGTTCACTTTAGTTGTCTCTAGTTTTAATCCTCCAGATGTTTTTCTGCTTTTCCACTCCTAACTGGGGATTTTTAATCACTTACTGATTTTAAAAACAATGAGGAACATTGCAGATTGTCATTAAAATTTTCTTGCTCTTACAGTAATCACTGGTAGCCTCTTACTTGAGGAGTCTGATTTCATACCACCAACACCCTCCATCTTGGTGTGGTATAGTAGAAATAAAGATAATTCAGAAAATAGAAAGAGGAAGAATAGGGAATGTTTCCAGGTTTTATTCATTGAAATTTAAAATTAATTCTTTTATAGACTTACAGAACAGAAGATACCTTCATTGATATGAAATAGTCAAGGAAATAGAGCATTCTTCAGTGAAAGGGGGTTTTTGTTACTTTGATGAAGGAAAAGCTGCTGTTCTGCTTTGGTGCCCAGAAATCTAGTCTTAAATTACAGTTACTCTGTTTGAATTCCTGATAGTTCTTAATCTCTTGATAACTTTTGCTCTGTTTTTTGAATCTGTAGCTGCTTCCAGTTTGCGATACCTGGGAAGATACTGTTTGGGCATATTTCAGGGTGATGGTGGATACTCTTGTTGAGCAGGAAATACGTACCTCAGTAGTAACTGCAGAGGAGATAGAAGAGCTCCCTAGAGATTATTTAGAAACAAAGTAAGTTTTAAGTACAGTTATGAATCTGCACTCAATAAAGGATCCTGTATGACATGGTTGTTATATTCAAGGTAACATTTTTTTTTCCTTTTCTCTCCTCCTTTGAAGCTGGACCTCAGAAAAAGTTTTTGAAGAACTTCAAGCCACAGACAAAAAGGTATATAATAATTACACTGTTTCTCCTCACTGTTTACCATTTTTTACTATTCACCAGGTTCTACTCTTACTACAGTATTTAAGAAAATGCTCAAATATGCAGTGACTGATTTATTTTAGGTTTTCTATCTCTGTAATGTGTAATTTGTCAAATCAAATAGATTTTTCTATATGCTGCCTCCTTTTAACAATGAAGATATAGGTTTTGTTTTGCCCTGTGTCTGTCAAACTAATTGGATGTGCTAAAGAAACAGCTGACTGTCAAGTGTCGTCAGCCATACAAAGCAGATTAAATCAAGTATTTTACACTGATAAAATAGGCAAAGATTGATTATGTGCAGTTTTATATTGAGGAGTTTGTGTGCATATTTCAAAACAGGCCTTTCAGAATTTAAAAGCACATTTGCTTGAGTGTACTGTGTTATTTGTAACACCCAGGATACTTATTTCATTTAAGATTGAATATATAACTTTTATATTAATTTTGTAAAGGTTAAATTGAAACTATGCTTACTCTTATTTAATGGAATGAACATACAGCATTTATCACGTTGCTAAGACAAACGTATATTGAAAGATATCTTATAGATTGATGCAGTCAGCCACAGATACACCCAGCTGACTTTGCCTTTCTGGTACAGTCCACCCCATACAGCAACTTTATATGTGTATTTGAGTTGTATTTCATGCATTAATTCCTCTGCTGGGGAAAAAAATCTCTTCCTCCTTAAGTAGGTTTCAGGGGCATTTTCTTCAAGGATTTGTATACATAATTGCTGCTTATGTGACTTTGTACAATCTGTTCTAGGTAACATCTTTATTTGTTCTTTCTCTTCAGAGTGAAAAAGCTCTGAGGGTTAGTGTTGGATCTCTTCCATGGAATTTTAACTCCACAGATCCGTATTCTGGTTCTTCTTTCAGTTTGTCAATATTCTTGTAATTTGACATTGAGATAGCAAGTGCTTTTTCTTCTGCTCTTTATGCAGAATACCCCTTGAAATCGGATAGCTTTTTTTTTCCTAAGGAAACTTTGTTTTATTTAGAAGTTTGCTTTCTTCATACATTATGCTATAAGATTTTATTTAAAGTTTGAACTTTCTTTTTCTCTCCCCAGAGGGTTATAGAGGAGAACCAAGAACACTATCATGTGATTCAGAAATTCATTATACTGGGAGATGTGGATGGTGAGGTTTTCTCTGAGTGATTCTGAAATGTCAATTGACTACATTATTTCTAGTGACCTTTCCAGAAACCTATATGTGAGTGGATTTTAGAAGCACACAGTAAGCCAACTCCACCTGAAAGCTAAGCTGCTTCTTTAATTAGGAACTGCAGTTTGACATACAAGTTAGTTTTCAAAGTCATTAAATCCTGTAAATGTGTCAGAAGGTAGCAATAGTCCCACGTATAACTTCTCCCAAGAAATACAATATATGTAGAGCAGATATTTAAGCCAAACAGATAAATCTTCCCAAAACTGTTGCAGTTCTGTCTATTGGGCTTTTGAGGCTAAATCACATTTCTTGAATGAACAAATGAATAATTTGGAATGTGTCTTAGGTGTTTTTTTTTTTTTTTCACTTGGTATGGCTAATACCCACATTTACTCGGTGGCTATAGGTTTGATGGAAGAGTTCAGCAGATGGCTTTCCAAAGACAGAAGCATGCTCCCAGGGCACCTCCTTCGATTCATGACACATCTTATTCTGTTTTTCCGTACTTTGGGCATGCAAACTAAGGTAAGTTCATTTGTATCTGATTTGTTATCATAGCAATAGCTAGTCTTTGAAGTAGAAATGCTTGTATGTAAATATCTAAACTGCATACAATAATGGTAAATCGTTACCAGGCTGATGAGGAGCTGCATGGTTAAATAGTGTGTGTGTTGATTTTAGAGCCTAAATGCAACAGACTTAGAAAAGAGCATCCTCCTCCCCTCCAGTTCAGCTTAGAAATTATTTCTGAGGATGAGGGATTCTCCTCCTAAGCCCTTTATTGAGAAGGACCTGACTCAAACCTTCAGCATTAGGCTTATTCACAGCAGCCAAGATGCTTTGAATGGAACCCAATATTAGGTACAACTCCAAGGACTGTGTATGGTACTGTAAGCTAATGAATGTTTTTGCTTGAGGTAATTGGTACTAACTGAAATACTCATATTTTCTTAAAATATGTACTCAGTGTAGCCTACTAGCTACTTAGTTTATTTATGCTAAATATACAGATGGGTCACATAACTGTAATTACTCTTTTCTGATGCAATACAAAGTAATTAGAAGCTCACCTTTTCTACTCTTTTAAAATTAAGAAGTATTTATGTATCAAAAAAGTTTGAGTGTAACTTGTTGCAGCAAAAGTGATGATTTAGATACAGCTCTGAGTTAGTTTTTTTCATGCCTCTAACTGTTGCTTCATTCCCCATTGAAATTTATTCTGAAGTCAGTTAACATTTAGGTAATTAGGAGGAACTTGTGTGTTGTGTATATATATATGTGTGTGTGTATGTATGTGTGTGAATATATATGTATGTATACGTTTTTAAGCCAGACTCAAAATTTGAGAGAGCAGGTCCTTTAAACTAAAATATGATAGAACTAGTTGCTAATGCAGGTTTAACAGAAGGGACAAAAAAGGTGCAATTTGCTATGTAAATTGCATTGTTGGGTTGTGAGTAACCGGTAATTACTGCCTCTACCATTTTGGAGTGGGTGAATTTACTGGAAGATTGATTACTCGATCAACCCTCAGGACCTCAGAGGGAAAAGGCATTTGTGAAAGCTTTTCTGATGTTTCTTATTTGATGTTCATGTGCAATTCATACAGACATGTGCTTGGAAGAAGGTCCGTAATTTCATTTACAAATATGAAACTAAAATTATAGTTGTTCACAGTAACAAACACTTGGTTCAGCTAATGCAGTCCCAGGTGCTCAGACTATACTTTGGTTGTTTGGGTTATTACAGATGAGCCAGGTGGCATTTATACCCTGTACATCAGAACATTAGGATTTTCTATAATACAGCATGTGTGTATGACACTGCAGTAGGCATCTGTTCACCTGACAGTTATTAATAAGAAAATTAAAATACGGTAAAACAGGAAGATTTTAAAAACCATTTAAAAAGTAACTTTCCAGTTAGACCAAAACTGTATGATCTGGTTGCTGAAAAAGAGTCTTTGGAACAGTAAATCTTTGAATCAGAAGACATACTCTTTTTAACATTGCCTGAGAGAAGCAGCTTTTCCAGCTGAGCCTCTTGTAGATTACTGAAGCAGGGTTTAGCAAATAACCTTGTGTCTCTGTAATAGTACTGCAAAGTATCTTACACACACACACACATTATCTGATTTTAAAACTGAATTTGTATTTCTTTGCAATAAGGAGGAAGTTTCTGTTGAAGTCCTGAAGACCTACATTCAGGTAAGCTTTCAGAAATCTACTTTGCTTTCTCTAATGTAATTTAGCAGTAACAGAGGAAGAACAGGAGGCTTAAGGTTACAGGATGGAGAGAGCTATGAACCAGATAATGCTCTCTTCTCCAAGAGATAAATGGAAGATTGCCTAATATGCAGTTTTTGTCAGTAGTGCTTAAGTAAGAGACTATTGCTCTTTGCTTAGATGCTCAGATGTGGAAACTACCTATAGCAGAACAAACTAATCAGAAATTCATTCCACATTTATTTTTTCACACAAGTGAAAAGCACTTCTGGGCTTACACAGAGGAATGTAGTATGTGTTTCTAAATGTTTGCTTCTTACTCTGCAGCGGATGATATCTGAGAAGCTCACAGATTTAATAGCATTTTACGTAAGCCACTTACCTGCAGAACTAGCTGTTGCTCAGTATGCTTTATTTCTTGAAGATATTACTGACAGTGATCAACGCCACCACTGCCTCGAATTAGCAAAAGATGCAGGTGAGACATGCTGATATTCCAATTACCATTTCATATTTCGGCTTGCTTTGTCTTTTAGTAGTTTTTAATGCAAGGCCTAGACATAAGGATGGTATTGCTTCCTTCCTGTGCCTCTTCATTTTTCAATTCAATTAAATGAATTTGCTTAATCACTTCTTCAAATAGGTATATTGTGGTTTTTAACTAACATGGAACTGCAACTCCTTTTCTGAATTAAACTAAATCTTGCTTTGGTTTCTGGATTATGTCCAAACTCAGCTGCCTTTCTCAAATACGTGCTCTGAAGCTTGATGTGATTGTATTATTTCAGAAAACTAATACCAAAAATACATACCAGTTTATAGACTTAGGAAGGTTATAAGTATCTTCATTTTTTTTGTCCTATTTGTTGTGCTCTTTTTCAGTCATTGCTTGCATTAATGGTAACCTTCCTTCCAGGCCTGTATATCAAACTAAAAGGTGAAGCAGCACACTGTCCATTGGTTTACAATGCCTCTGTGCCACTCACAATTTACAAAGAAATACAATAAAGTGCAGACTTCAGTGTCTAACTTTTCTTCAATTATTTTTACGCCATTTGCTTTTAGAAACTTGGCTAAGGCCTAAAAAGTAAAACATCCTGCTTAAGCATCTGGAAAAGAGCTATTCTGGGCTTCCCCTGGTACACTGCTGTCAAATCAGAGTCTTCCCATCAGAATTGTGGAATCAGTGGTCTTAGCAAATACATCTAGATGCTGGTTTCCGGCACAGACTGAAAAATCCATTTGTCTTGTTCTTTTTCCCATGTTAGATGTTCTCTGTTATCTCAAATACCATTCTTCTAGGATGTCTGCCATAAATTGCATATATCTAAAGCTTATCATTTAATCTGATGATGTATGACTGATAAGGATTCCTAGCAGTAAGGAGTAAGATCAAGTCTGAAATTCATTTTGTGGCAAGTTTAAATTTGTGATTGCTCTTACGTAGTTCCATCTCTTAACCCAGGTCTGGATGTTGCAACCATAACAAAAACGGTTGTTGAAAATATCCGCAAGAAGGACGCTGGTGAATTCAGTCACCATGACCATATGTTAGATACAGGCACGACAGAGGTGAGTGTACTTCATAGGGCAGACGTTCCAGTTTTCCACCAACCACAGATTTATTATATATGATCCATATCTGTCTTTTGATGGTGGTAGAAATTGCCTTGAAAAAGCCTGAGAGGGAAATGCACTTTCCATGTGACCAAGTGAGGAGTTGAATTGCACAAATCTGTAACTTCTGTTTCTACATCTCCTTGATCTTCCGAACTGTGGCGTGTGTTGCTCAGCAGTATGTCTGTGTGCAAACAACATGCTGCTAAAAGCCCATGAAATGACTGTAACAAAAAAAGTTGTTGCTGAGAGTAGGGTGTTGTTGTATCTTCTAAGAATAATGAGGATTAATGCTTTGGATCTCCGATACACCTTATTACGTGCTTAAGTGACATTCTAGCTATGACATAAGAGCAAGTAGTGATGGGATGAGGAGGAATGTCTTTAAACTGAAAGAGGGTAGATTTACATTAGACATTAGGAGGAAATTCTTTACTCTGGGGTTGGTGAGGTGCTGGCACAGGCTGCCCAAAGAAGCTGTGGCTGCCCCATCCCTGGCGGTGTTCAAAGCCAGGTTGGATGGGGCTTGGAGCAACCTGGTCTAGTGAAAGTCATCCTTGCTTATGGATGAGGAGTTGGAACTGGATTATCTTTAAAGGTCCTTTCCAAATCAAGCCATTCTGTGATTCTATGACTACCTTTATTGACAGTTTCCTTGTCATCACTACTGTCTGTTGGTTGGATCCAACTCAGTACTTCAGTAGCAGTGAGGTACTCAGATACCTTGCATTCAAAGTACTCTTTAGAAAGCAGCTGATAGTTTGAAAAGTTGTTGGTGCTTTTTTGCTGTTCAGAGCAATGTTTCAGCTGTTTAAGCCAGACAGTTTATCTAACAGGATAACTGGAGAACTATGGTTGCAGGCTGATGGCACCTCTGAATATTTTAGCAAGGCTCCATGAACCGTGTTTGTGCAGTGCATTCACATTAAAATCTGAGGAAGATGCATGGTACTCCATAAATTTTTTTGGACCTGATGCTCATCCACTGGTCTGAATATCTTGGGAATGCTTAAAAATGGATTTTTGAATTCTTCCAGATTGCAGAGATTGTTTCTTAAGCTTTAGAATCAAAAGTTGTGAATAAAGTGATCCTTGTTAGTATGCCATAATGCTATCCAAGCATGTCTAGAATCCTTTGTATTTCACTGACCAGATTTAATGTGTCTAACAACAGGTGTGTGCCTGAAATGTGAGTGAATCTGTACGTTGAATTTTTTACAGGCGGATCGGCTGAAAATCGATGTAATTGACTGGCTCGTATTCGATCCTGCACAGAGGGCAGAAGCACTTAAGCAAAGCAATGCAATCATGAGGAAGTTCTTGGGTACTAAACTTCACAAATATTGTAGACTTTCTAAACGCTGGTTTTGTGCCCATTGGCTCTTGGCACTCTGTTTGATGTAACATTCAATCTAGTAATTAAAAAGCATGGGTTTGCCAGTGTAGAAATTGCAAAGCTGTTGATACTTGGTTCATGTTCTCATAGCATCCAAGAAACATGAAGCTGCAAAAGATGTGTTCGTGAAGATTCCCCAGGACTCTATAGCAGAAATATATAACCAATGGGAAGAGCAGGGAATGGATACTCCACTTCCAGCTGAAGATGACAATGCTATACGGGAACATTTATGTATTCGAGCATATTTGGTGAGTTTCGGATACACTGTGTTCCAAGTTATAATACAGAGATAATGGTGGCTTTACTTTGGTGGTGAAACTTTAAGGTTTGTCCATTTGATTTAACTTCTTATTCCTGGATGCACTGTATAGCTGTGCATTTAATAATATTTTGAAATTCTGTGAGCCAAAAGTGTTCTAACACTGTTTCCAATGCAATCCAGGAAGCCCACGAAACCTTTAATGAATGGTTTAAACATATGAACTCAGCTCCACAGAAGCCTTCTTTGTTGCCACAAGCAAATTTCACTGAAAAAGTGGCCCATGAACATAAAGAAAAGAAGTATGAGGTAAGTAAAAATTCAAGTTGTTTGTCATAAACATTTACGTTCTTGCTTAGGAAGCAGTCTTGGTTTAGTAGAACAGAGTAGAAGACTGTTAATTCAGATTGCCTGAGAACTGTATTAATTCTGGTTTTATGTTGAGGGAGCGTGGGACACTAGAATAGTAATGCCACTGCACAATAAATTATCTTTTTTACAGCTTTACATATAATACTGTACGTAATAGTAAATATTCATTCTAATGTGTTGTCAGTGTTATTAGTAAATCTGAGTACTTATCCTATTAACTCTTTGTTCTTGTATTTGTCACATTTTCTTTTCTAAAAGATGCTGCTGTTCTGTTTGTTTTGGCAAAAAAACAAGAACTTGTTTTATAAGCATGGCTGAATAAGTTGTTTAAAATTATCTTCCTCTAGTGGCCTTGCTTCTGAGCAACCTGCCTGACCCTAGACAGGGAATTAAGTGAGGATGGAAATGGCTGTTAGCAGCAGGCTTTTAAGTGTCAGCCAGTGGCTGAAGATGCCAATTTGAATTGGAGTTCTGCTGGCTGTTGCATGCTGAGTGAAGAGTCTGTGTTAAAATAGCCTTGGAAATTATCCTGTTCTGCAGTAGTTTATTTTTCATTTTTTTTTTTTCCAGATGGATTATGGTATTTGGAAAGGCCTCTTGGATGCTCTTACAGCTGATGTGAAAGAGAAAATGTACAATGTATTGCTGTTTGTGGATGGAGGATGGATGGTTGATGTCAGAGAGGTAAAATGAGTATTTGTATCATGGCACAGGTTGCACCCAGCTGTACCTTTGTCACGTTTAGCTTGATGTGAGGCTCTTTAATTCACTCTGGTCTTGCTGTGACCCGTTACTTATTGCTTCCCCTTCAGTTACTGTATAAATTGATCTCTCAGTCCAGCCTAGGCTGGTTAGTCCACTTTCTTGCCTCTGACGCTATTCCTTACGTGGTTTTGCCAGGTTTCCTGTTAGAGGTGATGTTCATAATACTAATGTGCTGTTTTGCTGTGGTAAGGATGCCGAGGACGACCCTGAACGAATACACCAGATGGTTTTGCTGCGAAAGCTGTGCCTGCCTATGATGTGCTTCTTGCTGCACACGGTGTTACACAGTACTGGGCAGTACCAGGAGTGCCTGCGGCTGGCTGACATGGTGGCTTCTGAGCGACACAAGCTTTACACGGTGAGTTAGGGAGCTGCAGGCAGCTTGGCTCTGTGGGTTGACTGTGGGAAAAGCTTCTATATGAAGAGGAAGATGCCATATGTTCCTTAGCATCAGAAGTTTCTTTATCTCTTCCCATTCACTGCAGTGGTAAAGGGTTTCCTGGTATCCTGACTTAAGGAATTAAGGAGTTAACTTTGAAACGCGGAAGATGCCACCAGTGTTTTGACAAGCAGCAATTCTGAGTTTTGATGAGTTTAACAGTTGGACTTTTGTGATATTAAAGGACTTTTCCAACCTAAATGATTCTGTGATTCTAAGTTGAACTGCAGAATTATTTTTTCTTTTCTTTTTCATTCCCATTACATCTCAGAACATTGTATAAGCAGGCTTTGCTTTGGAGCACTTGATTTACCCCAAACCTTCTTTCCTTCCAAAACCTTGAGAAACAGCCCCAAAAAACCTCTCATCACACAGAACAGCCCAAAACCAAAGCCAACCAAAACAAACCCCAACTAAAACTAAACCACAGCAACTCCCCCAAAAAACAAAACAGGGATTAGAAGTCTGAGAAGAAACATCAAAGCTGAGAAAAATACTGTGATAGAATCGCCTGGATGGGCTTAAAATCTCTGCCAGCAATAACATGGAAATTAAACTTGGCTGTTTACCAGTAATTGCTGTATCAGTTATGAGACAGAGCTATCTTGAGACTACCTTCAGATTTGGGGTGGTGCTGCTGGTCCTTTACTAAATGCCATTCTGAAATGTCTGTTGTTCACACTGTCTTAAATAGAAAGAAAAAAATAGTAAATGAGTCATCATTTCCTTTGATGTCGGTGCTTTTCATTGTGAATAAATATAACTTCCATATGTTTTTTTTTTTATTAGGTATTTTCAAAAGATGAACTCCGAAAACTTCTACTGAAGCTGAGGGAATCTTCTCTGATGCTTTTGGACCAAGATCTTGATCCTTTGGGATATGAAATTCAGGCATAAGGTATCAGTAGATACTTGCAAAAACTTCTGAATGTGGACATTCTGGTTATTAAAAAAAACCAAGAAGAATAAAACCCTGACTCAACAAACTGGTCTGATCATTGAGGGGGCAACAGATTCATCCTCAGATTGCAACTTGAAAAACTCTCAACTTCAGAGATGATGTTTGTTACAGAAACTGTTTCATAATGTTTTCTAATAAAAGTGCTTCACAAACAGAAAATGCTTATTCTCTCTAATTTAAATGTCGTAATATAAACATGGTGAGTGTATGAACCTCCTTAACCTCTTTGCCACAACCAAAGAGCTGCCTGTGGACTGGAAACACCACTTAGCAGGAGCATGTGCAAGTGCGCAGGGAAGAGGCAGGTGAGACTGCCACAGGGATACCTGTGGAACGCTGACACGGGGCTGGAAGAAAGGAAGAGCCGAAGCGGAAGGATGCTGCCAACCCCTGGGAGGAGGGGAGGGTTGCTTCAGGGTTTGAACTGTTCTTTTGTACTCTTGTGTAGTTGCCAAAACGATGATGTAATCCTCAACCAGAAGAGGTGATAGCACCTTGAAACTCTCAAGTTTGAGATTCCCACAATTTTCTTAAAAACCTCCTCCTTCCAGTTTACACGATTAGCTGCTTCTCTCTTAACTGCAGAGCTGCAGAGGATGCCGCAGCAGCGCAGTTAGCCAAGGGCTTCAGCTCTTGCACTCGGTCTGTGCCTTCAGCTACTTCCCGAAGAATGTGATTTGTGCTGTACCTGCGCGTACGAGTCTGTTTTTACGTGTGTTTATAGAAACCCCCACTCCGGTCACTCACACGCTAGAAAGTGCGTTTCTGCCCGCTACTGGAGGGGATGTACGGAGGAGGGAAGCCGGTGTCCTTCTGGCCTGGTGCGTGCTCCCTCTGTGCCTCCCGCGACTGCCGGAGGGCAGCACCGCCCCGTCCCACCCGGTCCCTCCCGCGGTCGGGCGGAGCCGCTGGGATCCGCAGCTCCGCCCCAAGGGCCGTGCTGGGGCGGGCGGCACTACCGGAAGGCGCTATCCCACGTGTCCCGGCGGAGGCGGGTGCCCGGTGCCGGGCGGAGCGCG
>JASSUY010050397.1:2245-40206 GCA_032466535.1 Forpus xanthops | reverse complement strand
GCATTCTTTTGATTCTCCTCCCCATCCCCTCGGACTGAGGAAGAAAGAGAGGGGAGTGAGTGAGAGAGCGTCTGCATGGGTTTGAAAGCCTCAAACCATGACAGTTCTTTTTGGCGTCCAATGCCACACAGTGCTCTTCCTCAGTCCGAGGGCTGAGTCACCTTCAGCTCTGAGGTCATTGTACATGTCAGCTGACATTGTCAATGGTTGCTGTGTGGCTGATATTGGAGCTGGTGCTGCAGCAGAGATGCAGCAGCTCAAGTTGCGGCAGTGCAGCGGCTGCTAATCCAATTGCTCCATGCTGCTAATCCAATCACTCTGTGTGGAGCTTGAGGTCTGTTTGCAGAGTTGAATCGAGGCTGAATGGAGTTATCTCAGAACTGAAAGGCAGCCTTTTGTGTCAGGGCTTCCTCTCTCTACCTGCTATTGCAACAGCAAAAGCCCGAGGAGCTGATGCTGTCCTTGTTGCTAGAGATATACTTGGAAGTGGTGGATGTAAGGTATTTTCAAAGCATCAGAAGTCTGGCTTGCAGAGCCCACTCTTCTATTCTCTTTTCTGGGGCTTTATTACGCTGAACGTCAGCTCCTGGTACAGACTAGTATTACTGGATAAATTTTTGTAGCCAGATAGTCCAACTAAATGCATCATGGGCTGCTATTCTTTACCAAGGTCCATTTAGCAGCATGTAGTACATTAGCTCCGGGTCTGCAGGGTCAGCTGGGCAATAATGCCTCCTTCACTTCTGGGATCTGCACTCATGACTTGTGGCTGCTCCCAGGGAAAGAAGGGGATGGTAAGAAAATGCAAAGAACTGTAGAAAAATGAAGTTGTCTTTTAAGGTCTTTATAAAGGTCTTCAGGTGTGATCATGACTAATAACATAATATATATTCAGGCACCAGGGGCTGCCTGGAAGCAAGTTGCCAGCATCTTGGTAAGGTACAAGAGATGAGAAACAGTGTGAAGAGTCTGTGAAGTCAATGACTTGTATTGGTTTTGAGGGAGATCAAGAAGCCTGAGAAGGGATGCAAAGAGAGGGATAACCCAGTAAAATGGAGAGCACCTTTTGCACTTCAGGGTGTTTCCATCGAGACCAAAGTTGACATGGATGGAAGATGTGAGGAAGTCTCTCCCTCTGTTTTCGCTGGGTGGACACAGACAAATGGCTATCAGAACTGTCATGCACGATTAGTAATGTTGAAATAATACTTCCAAACTGAAGAGAAAGGTCTGAGTGAGGTGGTCATATCCACAGGGCTACAAAGAAGGGGGTGGGAAGGACTTTGGTGCACCCACATGTTGGAGGCCAACATGTGGCTTAGTCAAGGACTGTGCCCACTCCATTAAGTTCCCAAAGATTCAGATAAGCTTTGCACAAACCTTCATGATTTGGAGTCTTTTTGAAAGGGCTGTCAGAACTGCTTGGTGCTTATAATCACAACTCTTGAATCTGAGTCCTTGAAGGATGCCTTAACAGATGACCTTGGCAAAGAACCAGCGTCTGGCCACAGATTCAACCTGCTGAAGCATGTATCCAGGCCTTTTTCCAGGGGTGGTTCACATCAGAGCTGGGAGAAAAGTTGCCAGAAGTGTAGGAATACATTGGAGTCACTCTAGAGAAACAGCCTGTTTATGTCTCCAGTTTTTAAAACGATGTGGGACTGATTCTCCCATGGTTTCTATGTTCTTCACAGCAGTCCACAATTGAAATCAATATCCTTCATTGACTTTGATGGATTTGCACCAGGCCAGGAGGGAGGCTCAGACTCTGTGCAGCTAGCCTATACATTATCTTCTGTCACTGTGAGATCAGTTCTCCACTGGCAAGGCTTTTTGATCTGGTTCTACCCAATCTGCACACTTTGCTCTGATCAGGTACATTGAGTAACTCAACAATATATCTGGTTGACATCTAGGTTGCAGCTGACTGCCTGACATAGAAGACACTTTGGTAGTTACCTGTCTTCATGGCAAGATTTCCAGAGTAAATTGTAAGCTTTATTATTTGATTTTAATTGTCATGGAGCAGAGAGGCTACGTAGGGTTTATTCTTAAGAATTATTTTAGTAGTGAGTCAAGAAAGAAGTGAATGAATCATATTGACTAACTGAGAACTTTGCTACCTTTCTATGGACACCTTATGTATAAAGAAAAGGGACAATTCTTTGGCATAAATTAGCTGTTACAGCCAATGACTCAGCCACTACTGAAAAATGTCATTATTCTTATCATTTATAAAGTGCTGTTGATGCAAATGAAGCTTCAGAAGCTTACAAAAATCAAAGCTGTTACCACAAAGAGTCCAGCCCAGACTCAAATCAAGATACCCTTGAAAAACATCTAAAAGAAGTCAGGTTTAAAAGAGGGATTGAACAACAAGAGGGTCCAGAAATAGAGAAGAAATGCCATGGCATGACAAAGCTAAGGGAGGGAGGAGCCGGTGATGGAGAGGTGCAGGAGAGGACCTGCCTCTTGGGAAAACAGGGCCACATGTGAAGGAAAATTGATTGTGGCCTTTTCTAGGCTAGAAGAGAAAGCTGCTGGTAAAGAAGGTGGCAAAAATAAAAGGAAGAATTTCTATTATTTTTCTCTGTTTCCCCAGTGAGCTACATATTGTCTGTGAATTACCATACCAAAGACAAGAAAACCACTAGAAATACAGCAACTAGACAGGCTGCTGTTCAGGAGTTTGAAAGAAAGTGGTGTGAGGAATTCATTTTAAACCTGGTGTAAATTATTCAGCTTAAGTAGGCTTGCATTTTGCTGTAACTTAAGCACTGCCACTGCTTGTGGCTTACTCTGTTTGATTTGTCCATTTACCTCCCACATTAGTCCTCTGTGTCCAAACACAGTCATGTGCATCCAAGAGCGTTATCAAGCCATGGTTTTAAGGATGCTGGCTGTGATGGGAATCTGAAATGCAGAATTTGTAGTGTCACCGAACCCATCTCTTCTTCTTCTGACCCCAGGATTGATTCGGAAATAAGACAATAATTGGAAAATTAGATTCATAAAATGCACCCATGCAGCTTTCTCATGTTATTGAAATGCGGTGGTTATTAGAAAAACGTGTTTCCATTGCACAGCGTCTATTTCCAGCTCTATATGCTTTAGCTGGGATTTGCAGGTTGAGTAGGGGCCTTTCTGCCTTGATCTTGCCAAAAGCAAGAAACATTCTGCAATATGAGTGTAAAAGTTGGGTGAAGAGTCATTGAATCAGTGATAAAAACAAAAAAGTTCTGAATTTTCCAGTTTCTGTCCCAGGGGCCAGTGCAGAAGTGACCCATTAGGACATGGTAGATTGATGTATAAGAAAAGCAGAATTAATCCTGTTCCCTCTTCTTTCCCTATATCCCATAGCTGTGCTGGGCTCACAAGGTTAGCAAATTAGAATATGTTTGTGTCAAGGAGGGGGGCAGACATGACTAAAGGGCACATGAGAGCAAATATGGGGAGGAAGGAGTTGCTGTTTTTAGAGAACCACCTTTCTGACTCAGGGCACTTTAAGCACAGCTCAAGTCAGCCATCCTGCAAAAGGTTCAGAGGAGGTTAGGTAAGATCCTATTGCAGATCCAAAACTGCAACCCTTCTTCTGTGGCTCTTCCAGAGAAAAGGAGAGCTTTCTGCACTGGAGGCAATTTGTAAAGGTGAGTGCAGTGTCCCAGAGTTACTGCCTTGTTAATGCTCTAGCTCACCATCATTGAACTGAAGTCATGGGGCATTCCCAGCCAGCTGCAGGTCAGGAGTTTTCTGATGTGGTTCCTGTGTTATTCAGAACATCAGCAAAGACAAGAGCTTGAAACACATTCTTGTGTGTCAAGACTTGATGTACAAGACAGAAGGTGGAGGACCTGCACAACTTTCTTTCTTTGTCGTGCAGCAACATAGTAATCTCAAAACAAGGACTGCAAGATGTTTAATTTAAAACTGGAATTACATCAGTGTAATGCGCTCACATCCTTTCCTGTAGATACAGCATGGCCTTGAATGAGTTCCCATCCTGCTGTCAAGTCTGGTTATTTTCCTGTCAGGTCTCGCTGTGGCTTCCGCATACGTTGTTCTTTTGAATTGTCTTGTTGGCTTGTTTTTGTAAGTTAATGGTATGGGGGGGAAGGAACAAAAAAAGAGTGGTACTTATGGGAAGCCAGTTTGCATACACCTTGTCAGCAGGGCTGACTGCAACACAGCCGAGATAGATTAGCACACCGCTGCCTGCCTAAAACAAATAAACACCAGCTGTTTATCAGACAGGGCTCAGCTTCCTCCAGGAGGAGTTAAACAGATTTATGCAGATGAACCTCCCAGGTGCCCTTGCAGCACAGCATCTTTCATGGCTACTCGGCCTTCTTTGTGAGTTACAGGCAGGACAGACAAGCTGAGATGCAAGGTTAACACAATAACACAGTCACTCGCATAGTCCAGGGCAGTTTATCATTGCTTTATGCTTAAAGTCCATATTTAATAGTGCCATAGAATTAATCGTAGCGCTGATCTCACTGTGAATGGAAGAATTTGATGCAAACTTCAGTATTTTAGGCCTGTTGCCTGAGAAAAAGCAATTTATTGTAACTCAGTTATTATTCCATTTCTGTCTAAAATACTATGAAGCAAAGCTTATGGCCATTCAAGGTTGAGAAGAATTGGAATTGGCAAAAGTACTTTTCTGACTCTACGTTAGGATTGCCCAGTTGCTGTCAAACTTCTTAACTTCATGAACCTTTTGTTTTTATAACCATCCAAGTTTACTTGAAACCCCTTAGTACTATGAGTCTGCTACCTCAGAAGGATTGCTTCTCCCTCAGTATAACTCTGTCTGCCACAATATCTCCTTTAATTCTTCATACGAATTTTCACTGAATCTTTTCAGGTGACCCCAATAACTTGCTGTGAAATCTGGTCTTGAAGGCAGATGGGGTATTATTTTAATAATGGAGACATAATTGCACAGTCTGAATGCCGGCTCCCAGAAACATCTGATCTCTTTATTAAGATGTTATTGTGAGGAAGAATTTGGAGCTGCAAATTCTGGGGAACACCCTGGGGAGTGCAGAAAGAGAGGTTTGCTTCAGTTCTCATGGTGTCACACTTACTCAAATAGTAAATCATCTCAAATAGTATTGCTGGTTATTCTGAGAGAGTTTCCTTTTTTACTTTATCTCACACCAAATGGGGCAACTGAATTGCAATTGCTAAATTGCTTTTGGGGTTCTGAGTTTGTTAAAGTGTTCTTGGGCTCCTTTTAATACAAGATCATTTCCCTGCAGCTTTCTTGACTACTGCTATTCAGGAGACCAAGAATGCAAATACATAGTTTGTCAATACAATAAATCCTAGGTACTGTAGTGATGAGTGCTATAGAAATGCTTGCCAAGAGGAAAAAAAATAAACCCTTTTCCTATACTCTGTGAAGTAAATTGGTGTCATTTGAGCTTTTCTTAGATTAGGACTTTCCTCACCCAAGTGCATCACTGAAGATTTCAACACATAATATTTCAGATTTCTCAAGGTACTCCTTAAACACTCAACTAAATCAGGTGGAGAAGGCAAAGTCCACATGTGATTTGCTCTCCCTGGCTGTCACTGCAGATTTAAACCCAAAGTCATTTTGGATGTGCCTACCATCCTGTGCCTTAATGTTACTAATATTATTAATATTGGTAACAGTTTTCAGCCTATTGAACAATTAATGAAAAGGTCAACAGAAATTCCCTATGGAAGCATCATTCATTACAAGGCCTGTTGCTTACCCAATCTCACAGCATCCATCTTCCTAAGCAACCAAAAGGGCCAGAAATGGCAGCTCTGTAAACCTGCGTGTGAGCTCCTAATTAAAAGCTTAATTGTATGAAAGCCATTAGGATGTTAATCTTCCAATCCATTAGCTTTTTAATACAATGAGTGGTACCTGTGTTATTGTGAGGCATATGGTCCCTTGGGTTGATATGAACGCCTGTGTGGGTGCCGGGGTGGTAGGAGTTGGTGGCAGATTGTGATCCCTGTTAACGATGCTTCTCTGCAGCCAGTTTGAAACACTGTGTTCAACACCTCCACCTCCTGCATCTGCATTATCCCAAGGGAAATGCATCTGTGCGAAGCCGTGCATACCTGTATGTGCACATGGAAGAAGTGGTAGAAAAGTCTAAATAGCAGTTCCGTTTGTGAGCAAATAGATGGAGGGCCAAGTTGTGAATGCTCCAAGGTAGGAGTGGAAAGAGGGTACTGTCCCATCTAATGCCTCTGCTTGAGGAGAGCTTTTGCTTACCAAGGACTGGAGTATGTAGTCCTCTCTGCGCTGCCGTGACCATCAAGCTGAAGCTAGGGGTAGTTTTTGCTGCCATAGTTATCAAGGGAGGCAGTAAGCTCCAGTAAGGGCAGTTTAGAGAGAATTTTTGAGTACTGTGTCTCCAGAAATTGGTATGATGGCTGTGCACATCTACTTGCTTCCACAGTTCATTCCAGGCATTAAAAAAAGGCTCTTTGTATTGCCAGAGGATTGGTGTGAGGGTTCTGGTGCCAGAAAGGTGTGTAGAGATTTGGCAGTAAGCAGCTGTGCCTTAGTGTTGTCTCCATAAAAGAGAGTATAGAGACCTCCAGGCTCCCCCAGCAGCCAGTGGCATTTAATCATGATGCAGCATTTATGGATATCCTGCTAGATGCTTATGTACTAGGTGCCTAGTAGCTGAGTAGATCTAGCCCTAATGAATGACCCTGTTAGCTGAGCAAACCAATCTTCATAGGCCTCTGTACCTTTGTTAAATTAGTAGCTATTGCTCTTTTGATTCTTCCTGAAACCTTGGTTGCTATTCTCTGTCAGTCCTCGCTGTCCTAAATGTCAGTGGAAAGGATCATTGAAAATAATGGGTTCACTTTGTCTGTTTTGCCAGTGACTCTATCCTGGGATAACCTTGTTTCTGGAGGAACAGTAGCATAGGAGATGGGCTGTATGATCGGAATCTTGCTGTGGGGCAACACTTGGCACTTCCAACTGGCTCCTGCTCGTACCTTAAGGTGCATGTGGGTCAGTGGTTCTCCTCCTCTTGGGAATGCTTTGTTTTACTGAGGTTCAGCCTCAGAAATCTACCTGAGTTTGGGGTTAAACTGATTGCAACTGAAACGCAAAATTCAACAGGACCTTTGAATCTCACCTTCGAAGTATGTGACCTCTGCTACACCTCACAGGAGATGAATTATTTCCAGGTTACTTCCAAAGAGACTTGGTCTTTGTAGCAGATTTTTCCTCAGAGGTTCCTCTCTCTGAGGACAAGCTTGTTGTGAGCTTGCAGAGAGAACATGATAAACCTCAAGTACTTTCCTCGCAGATGTTTCGCATGAGGCGAGCTCCATCCTAGAGATGGCTGTGTTCTGTGGGTGGGTAAGAAGATCCCTCTGGATACTCTTGCAAAGCAATTCAGCTCCTTTGTGACTTGCTAGAAAATTGAATTAGTTGTTTTCCGTTCCCTGAATTAATCCTGATTCATTCTTCCCTCAACCTTCTTCCTCTCCTCCCTCCAACAGATGTCCAGCATATTAAGAGGAGAGACATCGTTTTGAAGAGGGAGCTGGGAGAAGGTGCCTTTGGGAAGGTGTTCTTGGCCGAGTGTTACAACCTCAGCCCCACCAACGACAAAATGCTGGTGGCAGTGAAGGTAAATGCCAAGGATGAATGGCAGAGAATAAGGCAGGGGCTGGTCGACAGGGAGAGGCTGGATGAGCCTGTGTGGGAAAGGGAAGGAGGGGAGGGCTGGAGGCCAGGGGCGAAGATTTATCTGATGCCGGAGGCTGTGGTAAATCCACTTAGTCATACACAGTTTCAGTGTTTCACTTCAAGGTTGTCTGTTCTCTCCAATGCCAAAGCCTCTCTTCCTGCTGATGCAGCCAGGATACAGACAAGAAGGAGAAGCTGGTCTGGAAGCTGTAAGTTCCCATGCAGCTGCAGCAGCACAGTGTGGAGTCCATATCCCCTCTACAAGGGACTGGGGCCCTTCTCTGTCTGGATTTTATCTCATTGTGGAACATGCAGAAACTGAAACAAAAAAAGGGCCTCAGCAAAAGTGAGCACTGGAGAGCTAAACACAACTAATTTGCTGCAAGACGGGCAAAGCAGCTCTGCTCTACTTCACTCAGCTCCTGCTTGCCCAGCCACAGATAGCTTCTGTTTTGGTGACTTTGAGCCAACACAAGTTCGGCTTGGCTTGTGTGATGCTGTTTTCATCCTTGTGAAGGTCCTTATGTGAACTGTGGCTCTGTGCAGAGGGCATCACTCCGTGCAGAAACGTGCTATCCTTTCAAGTGGTACCAGTTAGCAGATGCACATAGTTTAATCCTCTAGAGTTAATTGACGTCTCCTAACTCCTTGGAAGAAAATCTGCTTTTGAACTGATGCTCTACGGGGAAAGAGGTTCCAGCACTCTCTCCAGGAAGCTAGAGGCATCCAGTTACTTGAGAGTTGTTTTAATCATTGGCAGTTCAAGCTTTTTGGGTTTTTTAGTTCATTTGTTCCCTTATGCTCTGGCTGTAAACTGCAAGATCACACCTTTCACCTCCGAGACTGGCTAAAGCTGAGCTAGCACAGCTACCCATGCGATTAATTGCTTGAGCATGTATCTGGTATCTGCCTTCAGTGTCAGCCATCCTTATGCAATCCTATTTTCCAAGTGTCTTCTGGATTTCATTTGCATGTAGGCAGAAACAGCATTTGAACTTGTTTCCGTTAATTGCTACTATGAGCTTACATCTCCAGAGTGCCTTTCATCCTGCAAGATCATAGAGATCCCGCTTTGGAGCAGGGCCTTCAAATCTTCATTTCTGCCAGCTCTGGAGAGGCAGGCAGGGAAAGAATCCCTTTACTTTCAGCCACATTCTAAGTCTTAGGGGAAGGGGAAAAAAAAAAAAAAAGAAGGAAAGAAAAAAAGGAGAAAGTTAAAAAAAAAAAAAAGAAAGAATAAAGGCTTTATATATTGAGATTTGGCTGCGTTTCCTGAAGATCTCATGCTCCTGACAGAGGCTGAGAACTACCTCCCCAGTCACTGTAGCTTAGGGCAGCAGCCAGACACACTGGTTAGGACAGCTGAGTCCACAGCCCAGAGTCTGCCCCTGCTCTGCTCTCAGGGGCTCCCTCCAGGGCCAAAGAAAGTGGTTGTGTTACTCGGTTAAATGGACTGAGATTTTCAGTGGATCTAAAGGTTGCAGGCCCACAGATAAGCTGAGTTTTGATGTGATGGCATAGACAAGCTTCGTGTTTTATTCAGCTTGCTTCTAAAAACATCCTAAGAAATGCACAAAACCTATATTTAGCAAAAAGCATTGAGGTTATAAAGTCAAGTACTAGAAATGCTGGAGGGACTGGTATTCAGGGCATGTCCTCCGAACACGTTTTTCATTTCTCTATGGGCTGTGATGATCACTGCTGTATCTGAGAGGTCTCTAAGTGTGAGTACACTCCTTTATAACCTCCCAGCCTGGTGCTGGGGTTGTATCATCCCTGTTTTGCTGAGGACAGATGGGAAAGCAGGGAGACTGAGCTGAAAGATCCACTTGGGTGGAGGATGGAGTTACTGACCTGCCTTTCCAGCCCATGGACATCATGTACCTGGCTCTTTTTGAGCTCTGCTGAAGCAATAAACACACAGCATTTGTTCAGACCTGGCCCTGATGCCCCATGAGAGGAGATTCCCAGGTACAACTGACACTTTGTGACAAGAGCTGCAACCTGCAGATGCTGAGTGACTTGCCAGATGTCACACAGGAATCGCGTGATGATGACACATGCAATTCACCCCAAACCTTCCTAGGAGAGGTATTTCAGTGGTTTTGCTGAGATATCCCTTCTCTTCCTTTGGTCATGGTTTTCCTTCCGAGTTCTACCACTTCCAGCTCCTGTTTTCTTCATTTCTACATGCTTGGCTGTGCAACCTTAGTAATATGGGGCTTTTAATACTTCTTTTTTTGTTGTTGTGTTATTTACAAACTTACAGTGCTATCACCTTGTAGAAATGATTGTGAAGGAGAGGAAAGCTAAACCCACTATAGCTTGAAATATTACATGCGACTACAGGAAAAAGGGGAAGAAAAGTGATGGGGGAGGGAACTGTTTTCTTTAGGGAAAATTTGGGTAGCATCAACACTATGAAATGACTAAAAGTAATCGGGTGCCTGAGGTAAGGATGGATGCTTTGCCACCTGCACCATGTAACTAGCATCCATCTAAATATTTCTAGTCAAGCTATCCTAGAAGATGTAGAATTAACATAAAATCAAGCCACGTGACTAGAAGTTTAGGTGCAGAAGAAGATGAGGCCATTTCCTGAGCTTTACAGCAGATCTGCTCCAAGGGGAAAACCATCTACTCTAGAGGACTCATTACTTCACTACACAGCCATCAGGCATCGTGCCCAGCAGTGCCATGGACCAGCCAGAGGTGCATTAGCAGAGTGCTGACACTTCCTCTGTGCACAGCTTTCTGATGCTTAACATCCGTTTTTGTGTGTAAATCAAAGCCTGCAGCTCTTGGTGCCACCTCCTCCATTGGCAGGGGGAGAAGGGGGCAGGTGTGTTTGTGTGCAGGTAAGGGGAGAGCTACCCAGTGCCTCCACCACTGAGGGGGAAGCACTGCACAATCAATTGAATCTGGGGATAACTGGAACAAGTTGCCTTGAATCCTTTTTGATACCTGTTAGGCTGCACAACACCAGAGCTGGTACTATATAGTCCTGGAATATGGAGGATGAGCAGGATATAACTGAGACCCAGAACTCAAAACCAGGAATTCCCCTTCATTTCTTTCAATGTTTGCAAAGACTGTGCTGATTCACATGGCCATCCCATCTTGTCAAATGTTCCAGACTTCAAGTTTTTCACTAAGAGCCCTCCCTTCTTACACTGGGATGACAACACACTGCTTTCAAACTAGCTCTCTGATGCAACTGGCCAATTATGCATGGAAAAGACAGACAACACTGGGAAATGCTTCCATGACAACATCTTCTAGCCACATTGGGCTGGTCCACACTGTCTGGAGCCTGCGAGATACCCAGCAATAGCAAAGTGGTGTGCTCAGGTGTGGAAGATGGGATATCCTCAATAAGGGCACTGATTTCAGCATCACTCTGCTAGGGGAGCTGTTATAAACAGCAGGGAATAAAACCATGATTTTAAAAATTATGAGAAAAGACTTGACAGTGTCCTTCTTCAGAGGCAGTTTGAAAAATCCACACAATAACTGCACAGCCAGGCAAATCCATCTTCTGAATAAAGGCAGTGGAGTCAGCTCTTTCAAAATAAAAGACAGATAGCAAGGACCGGCTGGCTCAGGAATTTAATAATAATGAGATATGAAGCCATTCACCCCTAGGTCACCAGTACAAATCCTGCCCAAGCTGGGAATAATTGGAAGCTGTTACCCTCTGAGGCATGTTTGCTCCAGCCTGGGAAATGAGTTGGGGAACCTGATGGGTCTGTAACTACATGAACGAAACAGTGAGATGATGCCACCAGCACCTACCACCAACCCTCCCAATGCAACTGGGCTGTTCCTCATCAGCTCCTCTTGATGCTGCCACCCATTTGCTCTGGTTTTGCCCCTACCTGAGCCCACCCTGTGTGTATCTGTGTCCCTTTTCCAGGCACTGAAAGACCCTACCTTGGCAGCCCGCAAGGATTTCCAGAGGGAGGCAGAGCTGCTCACCAACCTGCAGCACGAGCACATTGTCAAGTTTTATGGCGTGTGTGGTGATGGAGACCCACTCATCATGGTCTTTGAGTACATGAAGCATGGTGACCTGAACAAGTTTCTGAGGTATGTATGAAGGACAGCTCAGGAGATGCTGTACAGCCTCTCCACAGTCTCATTTATTATAGCTCTGTAGTGCACCAGTGGCACATTACCAATTGGATGCTGGTGGGTATTGTTATGAGAGCTGGTTGTTCCAAGGACAGCTTGTAGGAGATGATGGCGTTCACCAGATTTGGTGCTTTATTTACCCTACCCCAGCATTTCCTCTTAGGTAGTCTCAGGGATGATCCCTCTGAGCTATGGAAACCAGACTTCTCCCACCCCAGGAAGTTTGAAGCTGCATGAAGTGTGGCTGCAATCCCTGTAGAGGTAGGACATAAAGCCATGGCTATCAGCAGCTCAGAGTCCCATACACCCAGCATGGCCATGCCCTGCTGAAGCAGGAAGGCCACTAGCCATCACCCTCTGTGTCACACAACTCCTGGTTCAATAGCGCAAGCCCCAAGGTATTCCTTTGAGAAATTTGCTGGAGTTCTTGGTCTGATTAAATGAGATCTGATCTCTAGTTCTCATTCGTATATTCAGAAAAGAACCTGGAAATGTTGGAGGTGGTGGTGTGGAGCCTATCTCTGTCCTTGTTCCCTAAGCCTCATCAACAGAGATCATGACAGATGCAAAATACCCTAACCTGTGGCACCACACTACTCCAGAAGTTAGGCAAGGCCTGACAAAGCGCTCTAATTGCCTTCCTTGCCTCTGGAGAGATGCAAATTGCTGGAGCCCCCTTCCCACAGTCATTATTCAACCATTTCATCAGCATGAGGCAGAGCATTTCTGTGCCCTGAATCTGCCAGCACTGGGGGGCAGGGAGCAACTGTGGGAGGACGTTTGTGGTGCTGTTCTCCTGTGATACAGAAATTACACTGTGAAACCTGTGCGCAAGTGGAGTGGTACTTACCTCTTGAAATAATTAGTAGTTTTATTTCCCAGTATTTAGAAAATTGGACGCTTGATATTTTCCTGTTTTGACTGCTAAGTGTGAATATGATTGAAGCAGGAACAAGATGCTCGAGCACAGCAGGTTGAGATGTGGGGTTGGGATACACTTGGTGCTTGTTTTTCCACCATCAGTCAGTTTCTGACCAGGAGACACAAATCCTTCCCTGAGGTTTTAATTTCTGAGCAATCACCTACACCAGAATTGCTATGGGAAAGGACCTCAAAAGTTTCTTCTTTCCTCTGCCAAGCAGCGCCAACCTGTCTGCAGCTCCCTTGAGGCTTTTGCATGGAGGTGGCTGAGCTGGCAATATCCCTGCACTGATTTCCCTCCTCATTTTAGCATAGTTGTGGGAAGACTGAATATGATGTTTATAGCTCTGTCCCTATCTCAGCCTCTGGATAGATGACATCCTTGGCAAGGTAGGACAAGTGAAGGCTGATGCTACACGAGGTTTGCAGAGCTTCTCAGAGCCGTGTTCAAGGGGGAACAAGCTTGGTTACTCTAGGAACCTCTCTTGTGGTACCCTTCCTTTCAAGGGGTCGGCAGCCTCCCAGCAGCAGCAGCAGGTTGAACTGTGCCTACCATCATGAAATCATGTGTTAAGCTGAGATGTTGTTCTAGTGCAGGTTGGAGATGCATTGTTAAGGGCAGTGTCTCAGCCTCATGGCTGGAGGAAAGCACTCTAAAAAACAGCACAAGAGCCCATGCTCTTCCTAAGGAAGAGCAGGAAATTGACCCATCTTTTTTCTTGGCAGAACCATCAACCTTATTTTCCTTAGAGAAAGAAGACATTACAGCTGAGACTTCACTGCTCTAGATGACCTCCCAAACAGTATAGTCCATAACAGTCTCTCTTGCTGTCTCAAAGAGATGTCTTGTGCCCACAGCCAATGCGTCATGGAATTGCTTCTCACTACAGTATGCTCCTAAGGCTGAAACCATGCTGGAACTACAGAACCCCTCACCCCCATGTCTCAACCCTGCTATGGGACTTGTCTGAGAAACATTCATGCCCTGTGAGGTCAAGGCTTGTCCCAGTGTCACTGAAGTAGGAAGCTTGTTGTATTGTCTTTGGCGTTTATGAAGGAAGACAGACTTTTCAGACGTGTGGTCCCTGATACTTCAGCCTCTCATCTTCCAGCTGCATTTAGCTGCCAGCTCCTCCTCATGCAGCTGCAGGGCAAGCAGCTACAAGCTCCCTCCCCTGCATGTAAGTGTGTGATAGGCAGGGAAATCCTTTTGTGTCCCTTTTGGGACAAGGGACCTTATACCAAGCAAGATGGGAACTCAGAATACTAAGGGGGCATATGGAAAGAGAGTCTTGGCCTTTGTCAGGTGAGCTATCTGCTGGTGGGAAGCTCAGGAGGATGGGGGCTACAAGGGGGTCAGAGAGGGTTGGTGCTGCAGGAGTGCCTGGCATAATGACATGATTCACTCAGCCCACAGCAGGAAATGGCTGCTCCCAGGCACTGGAGGCCAGGGATGCTGGAAGTCTGTATGAGACACTCAGATGGACTCTTCCCAGTTTAACTGCAGAAATTGGAAAAGCAGTAAAATGGAAAAAGCTCACTTTAGACCCAGCGTCCTAGAGAAAAGCACAATAAATCCCCCTAAGTGTTCTTAGACTTCTGTGTGCTTCTGAGAGAAGAGAGAATTTTACTGGTCAGTAAAATCAACCTGCGTGGCAAGGGGAAGCAGTAGGATCAACACCTACTGTTGCTGGTGGTGCAACAACTGACCCTGCTGTTTGCACAGAGGGAGAACGCAGACTCCTGTTTAATAGGAAAGGGACAGTGAAAATATCCTGCCTTGGAGAAACGGAGGCATTGTTCTCCAGGGAAAATGGCATTTCAAGAGCTGGTGCATGCAGGGGCTGGAGACTGCTCCTTGGCACACAGTCCCACTGCTTGGGGGTCTGCAGCAGCCACCTTCCCTCTAGACTCACTGGGTATGCCCATCGGATTCTCCCTTTCCTTCTGGCACTGGTTTTCTAGCTTTAATTTTCTGTCCATGGCAGCAGCAAATCTGAAGTAGGGATATTTGTATTTTGCCTTTACAGACCCTACATGCAGTATATAGTAACTCATTGACATTTGCTGTTAACTCAGACAGGCAATAGATTTTGTTAGAAAAGTTGCAAATTACGATGGTTTTGTGTCCACCCTTCCACTGCAGCCACCCCACGGTTGGGTTGTCTTGGGACAAAACAAGGAATTTCAGCAGAGGAAGCTAGAAGGATGATTTTCTTCCCTATGTTGACAAAACCCTCCATCATTCCATAACGGAAAAAAGCTCAAGAGTTCTTTAACAGGGGATCCACCCAATTTTATGGCCTCTCTGTAGAGCTAAATTAAACTCTTTTCCCCAGGAAAAGGTGGGCAGACCCTTCTCATATTCCCTGTAGGTTTCTTGACACAACTAAATGTACTAATATTTTGTCTCACAAATGTTTTGATACTTCTTCTGAACTGGAACCATGTGGAATGGAGAAAGGGAGGGAGAAAAGTGCATTATATGGGACCTACTGAGATATGTCCTATATAGTAGGATGTACAAAGAGCCAGTGAAATAAAGATGTTGGCTGACCATTTCTAAACATTACCTGTTCCTTTCAGACACATTTTTGGGGGCCATTATTGTATCTGAAAAAGGTGGCAGTAATGAGATAGTATATATCCCTATTAGTATATATTCCTATTCCACATAGGAATGTTTACCTTTGTTGACAACAGATATCAGCTGCAGCTAAATATGGTGCAACTGCAAGGCAGGACTGGTACAAACCTGTCCAACATGGTTTTAGAAGCTGTTGTCTGCTCTGCTTTGCTGTTTTTAGGTAACCTTCTCAGTCCTGGCTCAGCTTCACCTCCTGTTGACATCTGTTGTCACCACCAAGTAGCGTCCTGGGGTGAACTCATCTATAGGCTGTTTAAGTAAGACATCAAGCAGTTATTTCATGCACTCTTCTACAGCTCCTCTTTACCCTAAGCAGTCCTTCCAGTGTGCTGCTGCTCCCACCATCCCCACAAGCCTCTGAGATGCCTCCAGCAGCCCCAGCCTTGCTGCCTGCCGTGCTGCTCCCAGCCAGCTCATCCCACATTTCACTGCAGCATCTCCCACTCGTGGCTCCCAAAAAACACTTCTGGTTCCTCACCATTCATTTCTGGAGTTCCTCTTCTCTCACAGTAGTCCTTTCTAACAGGAGGGAACCTCCAGAGCCATGTTCCCAATGGTAGGGCTGGGATAGCTGAAGAGGTGGAGGCTTTGAAACACCAAACGCTAAAGGGATGCTAATCCCTTTGGTGCACCCTCAAGGCCAACAGAGTAATTAGGGAACAGAGATGAAGAGGAGAACAATTTGGATCTTGTTGTGCGTTGTTCAGTCCCATGTCAAGAAAGAGGGAAAGCTCTGTGTGTGTAGTTTCAGTTGTTATTTCTCTGGGGAGTAATTGCTAATGAGGGGTGAAAAGACAAGAATCGTTTCAAAGAGGACAGTGTGAAAGCCTCAGAGGAAATGCTGCACTGTGTCTTAGTCACAGCAAAATCCCTAAGTATGAGGGCTTCTGTTATTCCACCTTCATGCAGGCTACCACAGGGTGAGCTTTACCAAGGGAAGAAACATCACAGAGGGAGCATGGCAAAAACAGGCTTGGTACACAGCGAGGAAAGAGACTGAAAAGGGGACAGGACAGGAAGGAGGCTGACCTTAAGTCCTGCATTTACAACACATTTGGTTCAGCAGAATATTTCATTTTGTTGTGCAGGATGTTCTCCGCATCTGTTGACATCCAGGTCTAACCTTTGGACTTGTGCTCATGCATTAATGATTTGCAGTATCTGTGTTACCTGTGGGATAGCTTAGGGTATAAAAGGGGGTTTTCCAGGGATGGAGCTGCTGGTGTTCCTCTGGAACCTTTCCCATGATCTCTTGCTGTATTGATATCAATCAGGGGGTGGTTGTTTGGTGTGGTGGTGTTTGGAGGAAATCAAGGAGGCTGTTTGGGATTAATAAAGAGATGAGGTAGCAAGAATACGATGGCTGTGGGAAAAATAAGGATTATACCTCTACTTCTGGGAAAGTTTCCTGAGTGTAAGAATTAACTGGAGCAAATATGTAAATACTCATTAGTTTTGCATAGATTTTGCCAGAGAAGAATGTCCATGTTTCATCAAGCCAAAAGGTCCTCTGTCCTGGCAGTCTGTCTCTATCTGTGGCCATAAGAGGTTGCTTGCAGTAGAGTAAGGATAAAGATGTATGGCACCCAACAAACGTTCCTACAACCTCCTGTTTTCTTAAGCTGTTCTTTTTAATTTCCACTGGATCTGTGTGAACATCCTCACAGTACAGAGTTGGGGCTGAGCCCCCCCCTCCAGCAGGAACAGTGTCCGTGTGGGATTCCCCATCTGGTAACTTTTGAGACCCAACTCGATGCTTTTTGCTTCTTCCTTCCTATAGGGCACATGGCCCAGATGCTATGATCCTTGTGGATGGGCAGCCTCGACAAGCCAAAGGGGAGCTAGGGCTATCCCAGATGCTTCACATCGCTAGCCAGATCGCCTCTGGAATGGTGTACCTTGCCTCCCAGCACTTTGTCCATAGAGACCTGGCCACGAGGAACTGCTTGGTTGGAGCCAACCTGCTGGTGAAGATTGGAGACTTTGGGATGTCAAGAGATGTCTACAGCACTGATTACTACAGGGTAAGGCATATTCAGCAGCTTTCTGATGCTTAGAGCAAAGGGAGACTAGGAAATGTTATAGTAAATCAGGTTTTGGAGCTCTTAAAATAACTTGCTTGTTACTCCCTCATTAAAACATATGCACAGATGTCAATCAGGCATGCCTGAACCACTGTCCTTACTCCTTTTCAGGCCTAGGCATGTTTGCAATTCAGACATCCATACAGATGCCTACACACAGAGCTCTCTGTGATACCCCAGCACATAGCCACATGCTTTGGTATGGCTCTAAAGTCATCCCATTCTTACTTCCTTCCTATTTTTATCCCTCTTTTTTAAAGGCCTTGATAAATTGAAAGTAATCCAAAGAGATTACAAGGACTACAGGCTATGACATCAAGTGTTAAAGAAACTTAATACAGGGACGTAGAGAGAAAGCAACTGAAGGCCTGACTGATAAAAGCATAAAATATGGAAGAGTTAAAAAAAGACGGTTTAGGTTCGACCTCAAAACACTTTTTCTAGCAGGGTCATCCTTTAGACAATGGAATCATTTGCCAAGGGGAGGTTGCCTAGTGCCTGTCATTAAAGAAGTTTAGGAAGCAGCTAGGTAAAAAGGCCTGGGTTTAGTGCAGAGGCTAATCCTGCACTTGTCTTTGGGGATGGAGTCCGGAATGCCTTTCCAGCCTTTTCTTCTGTGATTCGTGCTCGTAATGTCCCCCTGTCTTGCACACTCCCTTTGTACCTGTCTGCGCTGCCCTGTCTGTCTGGATGGCTGCCTCCCTGAGGGGAAAGCATGTTTCTCACTATTCCTCAGCTACAGGAAAGGCTGTGATGTGCAAAGCGTTTGAAGCACACTGGAGTAGACACCTGTTGCTGGGCCATCCACCAGCAGGGAAGGGCTTTTCAGGCTAAAGGAGTAGTGGTTTCTATCCTACGTCTGGACTAAAGCTGGTTTATTTCTGGTTCCAACATGGATGTTTGGCTTTGAGGACGATTTCTATCAGCTGCCTGAGCAAGGGTTGATCTATGGTCTTGATCTGATTCAGAAGGTTTTTTCTTTAAGTGATATGCAGTTGCCAAGTGTAGTTACTGTGCTGGGGAGGAGGAAAAATGTGATCAGATTTCTGCTGAGACATATCACCTCTCCCAGCCCAGGATGTTGGCTTATCACTAAATTTATATACCAGTGAGGGAACCAATGTTCAGTGTGCAGCACAGAAGTCCATGTTGGGAAGTGGTCTCTGTGCAGTTACTAGGCAGTGATGTGGCTATGAACCCATCACTGCTGAAACTTCAGGAAAGAGTGAGTAGGAAAGAAAGAGCCTAAGGGAGGATGAGAAGTATCCCATGAGATTACCCATGCTCTTGCCTACTTTTCCCTCAGCCTTGTTAGACCTACCCCAACCACAATCACTGTCGCACTGCTTGAGATGATCCCAGCTGAGCTTATGTGCCTGCAGCACCAAGCATCCTCTGTGCAATGGGAGAATTTGCTGCTATTGACAAACGAAGGCTGGGAGGGCCCCAGAAAGTGAGAACTGAGATGGTCTCCGCAGGCCAATTTGTTGCTGTGGGGTTTTTTTGTCTTCTCTGTGGTGGTGGTGTCCTGTAGACCTCATCCTGTTTGTGCAAACGCTTTGCTGAGGTCTGCTTCGTGCTACCCTGTGCAGTGTCTTAAGATGTTTTGGTTGACTTCGATAACACAAACTGCAGTGTGTGACCAAAGTAGTATCTAGTTATTACCTGTTTACCAGCGCAGGAGCTGGGCTTCAGACTAACAGAGCCTTTTGTTCTTAGTTGATTTTCTCTGTTTCGACTGACTTTTGGTACTTTAAAACTCCTGATTATCAAGTCCATGCTCTGCATGCATGGAGTCCTTTTCTCTGTTACAGTCTGAAGAAGGGTTTTAGCACAATAAGGACTGTGCATTGTGCATATTCACATTGGTGGCATGAGGGGCAAGGGATTTATTTGATTTGCCCATCCAGGTCAAAGCCAGATTCCATGGCAGAGCTGGGAAGCCTGTCCATATTCCTCCCAACAAACAGCAGAAGTCCAGGGGCCATGAAGGACCTGGACCTTCATCCCTCCTCCAGGCACAGCCCAACCACACTCTTCCCAGGATATGTAAAGAACTAAGATAGGTTCATTTCTCAGTCTCCTTCTCTAATCATTACCTTGTGGGATGTGTTTACCAGGAGCTGATCTCACTATTCACCCTTCACTTGCACTCATAGTTGTGTGACAGACTCTCCTTCCCCATCCACCACTGTCTTGTACCTCTCCTCTACCTTGCCTTTGCACAGCATGGCGTGTTCATTCTTGCAAGAACTGGCAAGGACCTTGCTGTCTCTGGATTGGGAAATCTATTTGGTTCTATATGACAACCTACACTTACAAGTTCCCTACAAACAAGAGTAGTCAACATTTTGAACAGAGACATACTTGTGACTGCAATGAAGCCACGTGGGGCTCATGTGAATTGGTTGCATTAGACTTGACTTTAATTCCGATACAAAGCAGCAGTGACTTTCTTCTCCAAATTTAGATGAGGAAAGCAGTAGGGCTTCACACCAGTTGTGCATTTGTGCTCTGTTTCTGTGCTGTAATTTGTCATTTTTCTGGGAACACAGGGAAGGATTCTACCTCAAAGCTGGAGCAGGCCTGCATCAGTCTGCTGGGTCCCCATGTTTGCTCGTGCCCAGGTCCCACAAGCACAGATAACTGGGCATGTGGATATGGGAGTGTGTTCCAGGCTGAGGATTAGCTCCAGCCATTTCCTTTCTTTCTCATTTTTAATCTTTTAAAACAAAGAAAGAACACCATCTGGCTCTGCATTTGTGGGATACAAAAGTGCTTTAATAAAGGTGAACTGCTTAATTTCCTGTTATACATTTGGATACAGAAAGCAAACATCAGTGTAACAAAAGCAGCAGAGAGGCTTGTTTCTCCTCTCCACAAGGCTTTCCATGTTCTGTCTGAAGACAGATGCGTCTTTTTCCTTGTGCATCACAGAAGGATATCATCAGCTATTGTCTTTAAACCATCTTTCAACAAGACAGGATGGAGAAATGGTTGTGGAGGTGTAGGTGGTGAGGAGAGGTGAAACAGCATCTGATTACGAAGTGGAGAAATGTGGAAGGACTGGGGAGATGGGGAGAAGTAACACAGCTTCTGTGTGAAGAGTAAAAGCAGGGATGCTGAAGAAGCTTTTCTGTGATGCGTTGTGTAATGTGCTGTGCAATCTTTGGTGTGGGTCTCTGTGGGAAGGCGGGATGGAATATATCCATATTGGAGAGAAAAGATTTGGGCGGATTTCATTTTCCTTGTTGTTTTCTTTAAAAAGAACCTGTGTGAATAGGGGATTTTTTTTAGGTCTGACTCAGTGACAGCAGGCGGTGGGATGCTGCAGGTCAGGGTCACTGTGCCTCAGCCACGTGTGGCATGGAGACTGCAGCAAGTTGTGCTCATGGCACCTGGACAGTGCTGCTTATTGAGCTGGAGGCTGCCACAGTGTCTGGAGGGGTTGCCCACAGCTGGAGGTATTGCCAAGGCTGGACTTAGCATCCCCAACTGCTCTTCCCCCCTTCTGTAGCTCTGGATTCACCTGAGCTCCAGTAAAATCTACATTGTTTTCCTTTTGTCCTCCAGAATGTGTATTTCAATTCCAAAACAAATCATGTGGCAGCTGCCCAAGGAAAGGACATTATTTCTTCATCTTTAGAATAGAACACTGTATTAAATCATAGTCAACAGTCCTTAATAACTTCCAAGATAATGTCCTGACATGGGAGGGGTATCAGCAGTAAAAACACATGTTGAGTAGTGGAAGGATTTATGTAGGTATTAAACCTCATTAATACATCCCTCTGTCCAGATCTCCTGTGGCCTACCCTTCTGGCATCCTGCCCCAATCCTGGGCTGGGCTCGAAACCTCTTGGGGATTTAGCTCCATCCTTTCCCAGAGGTCTGACCTGCGTGTTCTCCTGGTCACAGTTCATCAAGCAGAGGACACCTGCTTGGCAAAGAAGAAGAGACATGCAGGGTCTGCGACGGGTTCTAAAAATGTTTTTCTATTTCCATCAACACAGAGCTAAGCATAATAACAAAAATGCCCCCTGTTTCTCTGTCCTCACTATTACGGAGCATTGTTTGGATCTGGGAGAGACAAGGTTTGCAGGATGAAGTAGTATCTTTTAATAGAACATATTATATTGTTGGAGGGGGGACAAGAATGAATTTTAGGCTCACAAGCCCTCTCTGAGCTTTTCTTTTGTTGTTTGTTTTTCCAGTAGTATCAGTTGGTTTAATAAAAGATAAATATCTCTTCCTATGAACCTTGGCTCTCACATCCTTAGACCATCAGAACCAAAACATTTCTGCTATGACTTTGGCCTCAGGTCAGTGTTCTTTAAGAAGCCTAGGACCCTTCTTCCTCTGAAGCATAAGGGCTCACTGTGTAAACATATTCTTTCTTCTTTCTATAAAATAGCCAGCAAGAACCCCAGATTGTTTATAATTTTCAGTACCCATTGTCAGGTTGCTTTCTGATGCCCATCTTGTATCTAGTCCATCTCTTCAGTTTTTTTCTGGAGTTCAAGATTGTTTTCTGTCTCCTGGCTTCAGTCAGTTATTTATCCTGAGAAGTTTCCATGCAAGTAATAGATCACTGCAGTTTAGCAGCTGCCTGGGTTGTGCTCCTTTGAAGGCTCATTCAGCGTGGTAGATAAGACTAATAGACAAGCCTTACACTGAAAGCAGATTTAGCCTGACCCACAGCCTCCTAGAAAAAAGGTCCCTAAATGATCACACCATCGTTGAATGGTGCTCTGTTCCCACCAGCTTTGTTCTCTCTGCAGAGATTTAGCTGTTCTCTCCCACCAGCACTGTTTTTGCACCCTTGCCAAGGCCCCTTAATGCCCATACATATCCTTCAACTGTATAACACTCCATTGTCTTGACGCTCTCTTTGTTGCTGTGTTGTCCAACTCATGCAGCATGTTTACAGTAGGAGATGGATCCTAGCACAGAGAAGCTGCTGGCCAGCCCTGTTAACACCAGGAAGGAGCTCTGTGATGAGAGCACTAGGGTTCTGCACCATTGCCTATGAAGGGGAATGCTAACAGGAATGTCTATCTGGGATGTGGTACCAACTCACTTTGCAGGGAGAAAACCATTCTGGTTTTACAATAGACCTGATATACGCTCGCAGAAGTAGCCAGCTCCACACAGACAGCCAGGCTCCATGCACCCAGACAGTGTGCTCTGGCTCTGCTTTAGTGTTGATGGGTAGAGGAAGGCAAACTCAGTCCCTGCCCAGGCTGACTGTTGTATGGGATGTTGCGGACATGGCACAATGTGTGTGCTACATTCAGCTTCCAACATCAGTACCGTTCCCAGCACCTAAGAGCCATGCAGATGCTAAGCACCTGAGCATCACCTTTCATCTCTTCTACCCCTTCTCTGAGGTGAAATGTGTAATGTGCTACTCTTTTCAGCTTTGGTGTTGGGAAGGTTTCATGTCTGTAAATGTATGTGCAACAAAGGAAGGGACTTCGAGGTAAAAAGTACTTTCATCTTCTCCTGTACTAAGTGGGAACCTGGAAAACACGTCTTACTTTGTCACACCTGTGTAAGTAAGGGCAAAAAAAAGTCCCATAGTGACCTGAAGATGTGACCTGGAGACCCCTAGTACTGATAGACGTGGGCCAGAAATCAGAGCTGTAGTCTTGCTGTATGCAGGAGCTCATGTCTGCTGTTGAAAGCCTCAGTTCACCCCATGTCTCACATCACCTCAACCCCTGATTTGTTATTCCTTTCCTTGCGTTCATTGCCATCATTCCTCCTAGATGACACCTCTATGTGCCATGAGGTGTAGAAGGCTCATACCATGGTGCCTCTCAACTTTCCTGACTGGTGTCTGTGGGCTAAAGAACCCATTTCTCCTAATTTGCAGTAGGGCTGTAACAGGGGAGGTGATGGAATTGCTCAATGTGGGTGCGTGGGTTAAGTGTCTCTGTGCCTGTCCTGGTGTGTTCTGCGTGCAGGAAAAGTCAGTGTGATATTGAACGTGTTGGTCTTTGATATCTCTGTGGCTTCTATAAAAACCTCTGCAAATTGAATTCGTGGCACAGTTCCTTATCTCCTGAAAGGAAGATGTAACAGCATCATCTTGTGTTTTAGTCAGACATGTTTGCCTCAACACTTCCCCATTTCTACACTGAGGGAAAAACAAGTGTTGAGGGTTTGTTTTTTTCTCTTCCTTCCTCCTGTTTGAAGCATTGAGAGCCCTTCACACAAAGCAGCTCAAGTGCAGAAGAATTAATTGGGGCAATTACGTTGTGTTGTATTTCTGGCATTTTCTCAGAAATGGTAATTGCCCTAATTCTCCACCCTGCCAAGACCTCCACTCGCACTCTGTTTGCCCCCTCCCCTTTTCCTCACTGTCTACCTGTCTTTCTCCTGCTTGAGTTGCTGTTTTCATGCTGTTGCCATTTATTTCATTCCATTAATGAGAGGGATGTGGCAGGTGAAGAGCTCTCACAATCTGGTGACATCTTCTTTGAAACACAGACATAAAAGAGCAGCTTGTTTGGGGGAAATGAAACCTGCCTGCTATGGTACTTCACCTCCAGCCTCACCTCTTCTCCAGCTCAGGATGTTACTGCTGCATTGCAAGTCATTTGACTCTGATTTTTTTGCTTAATGTAGTCTAAATATTCACTCAAATACTAACCTCCATGCTTAACCTTCTCTACGTCCCCCCCAAACCCTCACACACTTACTGAGAGCTAATCAAACTTATGATCCTTCCATCAAAGCTCAATCCCATTCCCAGTCATTTTAATTGAGGCTTTTGCTTTCTCCCCAACAATCAGACTGAGCTCTAGATAGCTGTGAGCTCAAAGCCTTTCAGTTTAGCTTTCTGGTGGTTTTTAGCTCCTGCCCTTCCATTAGCGGAGGTCATAGATGTAGCCAAATAGGGAGGAATTGTTTGTTGTTCAGTGTTTCCTGACCTAAAGCACCTGGTGATGTATCTGACAGGTTTGAATCCAATGGAGATGCTACAGTGAGTAGTGAAGCGGTGAGACTCAGGAGATGGTAGGTGCTAACAGCCGAAATAATAGTTTGAAAAAGTGACTAAGCAGAACTGTAAAAGCGATGTTGTCTGTGAGGAGCTATCAGGCACTAAATTCCCTCCCTGTTTCAGGAAATCTGTGTGCCACTGATTTTTGAGGTGGAGAGAGTGCTATGAGTAGCCAGTCAAATGCTGGAGCCAAGTGAGGGGTAGTGATGGTATCCCCAGGAGGTCAGAGATTCAGTTCAGAAAGCCGGGATTGTTTCTCAGCGTAGCTGAACTACTCAAGCCTGTACAGTGAAAACTAGAGACAGCAAGTTTTCTGCAGGGATTTCAGGAGCCCTTTCCTTCAAAACAATTCCCTTTCCATAAAACTAGGAAGGGAGGGACTCTCTCATTTTCAGTGCTCTGTGGCTGCAGCCAGCACATCCAGAAAGGCAAGAGAAGCTACTTGTGATCCCCATACACCCTTGAGTAGTGTCCGTTGTTTCCTCTTGACTGTGAAACTGTTTTTTCCCCCTGTTCTAATTTGTATTGTCCAAGTGTGGTTCCCAGACACCTGCTAGAGACTGCCTGCATGCAATGTGCTGCCTTCCTCCTGCTGTTCCCACTCTGAACATCCCATCAGCCTGAAAGCTATGAGATACATGGGAAAGAGCACAGTGCCTAGTTTTGAGCCAGAAAGACTCTCCCATGCTGGAGAACCATCCAACACCTGGTCCTCCATAGTGTAACCAAAACTAAGGAAGGATTTTGTCCAGGGCAGGCCAGAGAAGCTGATGATTCCTGGGTTTTACCAAGGTGTCCTGATTTAAACTGTAGCTAGATCAGAAGAGGCTGGAGAGCCATATGCCAGTGAGCTTCATAATATCAGCCCCAGGTGGACCAAAACTGTGTATGCTCCTGAGCATATTGAAATGAATGTTTCGTGCTTTGGAAGGAGCACTGCCACTTACAATCAAAGGAGATTTGAATGTGTAAACCCCTCCTCTATCACCTTATCTAGGTTGTTGGACCCATTGCACCACTGCATCCCAGCTGCTAGTGGCCTCCTCCTGCCTTTCCCCTTGCAGGACCATGATCTCAGCTCTCCTTTACCATGGGGATAAACATGAGATCATACATCAGTCAGAAAAGGTGGGGAGCATCCCCAAACCTCAGTATGATCATCAAAAGAACAGGAGGCAGAGAAGTTATAAGCCAGTTTAGTGGGAGCATGGATAAATTTTGCCTTGCTTCAAGACAAATTTAAGACCTCCCTAGAAAAATCAAGGTGCAGTTATCTTCATCATCCTCATTAATGAAGATGTTTGCATGGAAAGAAGCCATTGTCTGTATTTTTACCTCTTGATTCCTGCATGGTTGGAGTTTCTGCAGGCTTTCCCTTTCTGATCCTCCCGTTTCAGAGTCCTGCCTCCCTCACAGACACAGCGAGCTCCTTCTCCACGCCAGCTGGATGGAGAAAGCCCCTATTTTCAAGCAGCTGTCTTTAACACACAGGCTGTTTAGGGCTAGGCTGTCAAAGAGAGCATGTTCAATGTACAATCAAGGGGCAACGATGCACAAAATTGCACACACACACAATATAGGAATCTATTCTCAGTGTGTGTTGAGCTTTGAATGCTTAAGTGATTCCAGCTCTCTCTTCCCCATCCAATTATGGGGGCAACACATGATAAGATTGCTAAAGGAATTAGTGAGGGAAATCTTTATGCTGCCTAATCAATATTATTCTGCTCAGTACAAGGCATCTCCCCCTGTCTGGGCTCAGTCATGATCTCATCTGCCCTTTGAAAACACAAATTTGCCTTCTCACTATTTGGGCTCTGGTGACCAAGAGCAAAACCAGCAGCAGGTCTGCTGGAAATAGTTAACTTACAGATTTTGCTTCTTGTATTAAAAACCAAAAAAGAGATGTAATACAACCCTGTCAAAAACACATTTTAGGGTTTTAAAGAGACTTGCTGTAAAGACCTTTCGTCTCTTTCAGCCCTATGGCCTTACAGATATGGCCAGCGACCTTATAAGCAAAGACACTGGATGATAATTTCTCTGAGCATCACTGAGGCAAGACGCCAGATTTTATGGGCCACTAGACTGATCCAATATAGCAAATCCTGTGTTCCACTGTGGATTCTGAGACCAAATTATCAATTAATGTGAAGCATTAAAAAAATCCAAATCCCTTTTAGTTCCCTGCAGTCATTAGTGACAAGATACAATATCTATAGCTCAAATGCTTTGCCAGCATCCCCTGGCAGGAAGGCAGAAACTCCATTCCTATTTTTTTCCAATACATACAAGGAAAACGTATGAGATCAGTGAGTTTTACAGTCAGATTTGGCTGCCTCCTCATATTTACTTAGATGGAGGAATAAATCAGGTTTGGGTTACTCTCTGGGTTAGTTATTTGTTATTGGAATAAATGCATGGTAATAGATCTGACAGGAAGATGTTTCTCTTTCAGCTCTGTGTTTGAGGTAGAATTTGCTTTGTTCTGCACTATATTATATTGATGTTTTTTTCCCCACTGCTGGATGACTTCATTTGCTCTGCTCTTTCCAATGTCCATACCTCTGCCACAGCTGGCTTTGTGTGAGAGGTCTCTCTTTTCATTTCCGCTAACATTGCAATGCAGAGGCAATTTAAACAACCATCATGAAACAATTTTCTGAGCCTTTCCTCCACCCATTTCCTACCTCAACATTTTGGGAAGGGAGGTGAGTCAGTCATTCACGGGACAATTCCCCAAGCAGAATGAGCTGTCAGCTACATTTAGCAGCTCAATTTTCACCCCTGGTGCAGGGTGATGACTAGCTGGGCACACCCTGAGGTTGTATTTTTGGTGTTCCCCTGGTAGCTGTCAGCCTGAGCTGCTCAATAACATAGCCAGAAGTCTGCCTCCAAACCACCATTGCTCACCAACTGCCCTTTCATTTTTGGGACTCTTTATGTCTCAGTGGGAACACAAACACCTTACTAGAAAGTCAACAGACCTTACACTGTTGTCATTGCTTCTTGATTTGTACACTGAGATCCCTATTCCTTCTCCTCCCTTCCATTCCCAAAATATTTCCTGCTTTGATGCATGAGAAAACGTAGCGCTGCATTTTCTGTTCCATCGTTGTGCTTCCGTTGTCCCCTCCTAAGGTTCAGTTTTGTGAGCATTGGCAGGTTTATGGGTGATCAGAAGCTGTTGGATGCGTTTTTTCCTTCTTCCCCCAGCCTGCCACAGTACTGATGGGACAAAGACTTTGAGGGAAGCACAGGGTAATGTACAAGGTGACATTTGGCCAACAATGCCCTTTAACTCTGTCTAATCCAAGTAAAGACATCAGGCCTTGGTTTTATGCTGCTGGCAGAGGCAGACTGGTCCCTGCAGCATGCCTGGCAGGATGCTCAAGTACCAGACAGAGAGGAGCTGCCTGAGCCTCCTAAAAATTCTCCTATCTAGGGAGAGTATCTGGGTCCAAAGGATGTGGCTTCACAGTCCAAGGAGAAGTTTCAGGAGGCTGAAACCCCATTGGCTCTCAACCTCTCTCTACACTGATGCAGGTGATGGTGTGGGGTGCACAGTGGTAGTGACCCGGGCCAAAGCGTCTTGCCTGCCCTGTGCCCTTGCAGCAAAGGGCTGAGCAGTGTTGGGATGTTGCAGCCAGTGAAAGACATATGGTTGGGTTAAAGACATACCCTTTCCCTTCTTGTCCCCTTGCTTCATCTCCCACATCCCTCCCTTCCTCTCTTACCCTTCCCTTCTCTTTTGTTTGTCTCCTTCCCTTGTTTTCACCCATTCACTGTCAGGAAGGGCCGCGTCCGAAGGGCCAGTTCAGCACAGCGTGGCAGCGACAGAGACTGGCACCGCCGGCAGCTGCAACAGTGAGTGGATCTCGACCCCTGGGGCAGCTGGAAGCGGGGGACTGGTGCTGCTTGAGCATGAAACAACACGTGGGGTTGAGCGGCTTTGGGACTAGGTCGGGTCTAGTGTGTTTGGCAGCAAAGGAGCTCTTGTGTGTGATGGGAACTGCACATGTTTCTACTGTAGCAACTCTTTGGGCTTGTCTGTATGGTGAGATTAATATGAGATGAATGCAAAAGTCCTCAGTGCAATCTTCCTCTGTGGGTGTTCAGGCTGTGTCCACACTAGTGGACAGCATGGGCCATCCTCTGGCTCTGGTGGCAGTGAGTACAGCACTGTTTGTGCAGCTAAACCACTCCGTGCATCCAAGCAGAGTGCCGTTTGCACTGTTCACCAGGGACCATCCCTGACTAGTGTTGTCCTCTCAGCAGTTGTTTGGATGCTGTCAAATTAGCATGGACTAAAACCAGACCATTTGAACAGTTGGACTGTCACATGCCAGCCCTGACGCCTTTTGTCTGCTAGTCTAGACACAGCTTTGGTGCCTGGTTGGGTGACTGCAGCTGTGATTGAGGGGATGTCAACCATCACTGCGCCACTGCTGCTCCCCTCCCTTGCCCGCAGCTTCAGCGGTGAGGGATTGGTGTGAGTTTGATGCTCTGACAGTACAGAGGAGTTTGGGTTTGCCAAGGCTGTGGCTGATGTGACACCATGTGAGCCAGAGGGCTGGGAACACCTCTGTTCACCCATCGTTCTGCTGTGCTTGCTGCATGCTGGAGCCTCTGTGTAGGAATGCTCAGGCTGGTGTGTGTCCAGCTGTCACAGCATTGCAGGAGCCACCACCAGCAAGCTACAGGGCTGCTGGAGGTGAGCTGCAGAAGCCTGTGAGAGGGGCAAACATTCAACTTGGTTGTCCTCTGGAGTTTTTATACTGGCATACAAAGTGCTCTCATGATCCAGAAAGTCGTTGAGCCTTTGCTTGAGTCCATTTCGGAAGTGATTTGAGCTAATCTCCCCAAAAACCACTGTCTGTGCAGAGCAGTTATGAGCCCTCATAAGCTAAGGCAGGAAAGTGGTGACTTCCACGCTTTATTTTAATATTCCCTGTACCAGCAAGACCAAACAGATGGGCATAAATATTTGCAAAGGAGCTGTGATTGGGAAAGATTAGCAGGGTCCAACCACCCAAACATCCCTGTTACATTGCTAGGGGAGGTCTGTGCTCCTGGCCAAGTGATAAAGGACTGCTGTCCCACCACCCAGCCTCCTCCCAGTGCCACCACTGCTCCTCCTGCCCCAGCAGCAATGGAAGTTAGGAAAATGCCTACTTGTGTTAAGCAGTGGATCTCATAAAGCCCTCTTGGGATCCTGGATGGAGCAGGGCTCTTGCAGTTCCTGGCTGTTACAAGAATGACACTGGAGTGTGAGCTTATCCGCTGACATAGCCCCTGTAAATCAGCAGTAGCTAAGATGATGTGCCGTGGAAAGGTGATTTTGTTACTCTGATGCCTTTCTGAGCCAAAATTGAATCGCAGGGTGTGGATGGGAATTCAGTTCTAAGCTCTGATGTAATTTTGTATCCTCAGCCCTGAAGGCAGTTCTTAAAAAAATATTCCCCCCTGTGCCCTGACATTATTTTTTTGCCTTTCAATCATGTCCTTATGACAGAACAAATACTGGGGTTGACCTTTGCAATGTGACATAATAATATGTGACTTCTTTATAGCTTTTTTCATCCAAAATACTTGCCACACTATGAATCTGATCCTGCAACCACTTACCACTGGGCTTAGCACTCCCCGCTCTGAGCAGTCCTTGGGGAAGCTAGAGGAGCACTCATACACAGAAGTGCTTTACCAGGTTTTATTTGCAGGATCAGGCCCTGGAGAAATGTAGCACATGTCTGTAAATAGACAGAAAAAGGGGAAAGCCTTGTTTTCTGATTCATGGGGTTTGTTCACTATCAGAGTGCCGTGCCCAGCACTAATGTGGCAGGTTTCCCTTGGCTAACATGTCATGGCAGGTAATGCTTGTGTCATGTTTATAGCTGTCATCTTCAACCCTGTTGTTACTTACTATTCTTCCCCCAGCCCTGAATGCATACTAATTAATAAACTCCCATACCTTATCCTGCACCATGTGATCCTGTAGAAATCACAGCATCTTATCTTAATAGCAAGCAGGAATTAGGGAATTAAAACTACTTAAGAGGAAAAAGGAACATAACCGCTTTCCTTGTGCATCCCTTCTGAAGCAACCTGTGAAACCTCCAGCTCAACACCCTTGGCTTGACAGAGAATGTGAATCCCAGAGCAGTTAATGCTTGGGCTGGAAAATACTTTGGGGTCTGCTATTCCTGTTGTGAAAGGGAGAACCCAGTTAGGTGCAGGAAGAAGAGGAGCCAGCAGAGATCCCAGCCCAAGGCTGGGCTACAGGTCCCTTCCATGTTACCAATATCCTCTGCCACCACAGGAAATTCAGTCAATCTGTCTTCTGTGCCTCAGTTTCCCCTTGATAAGTGTGATCCCTGCTCATCTTCAGTAAGGAGATTCACATGCAACAAACATTGGAAGGGACACAGCCATTATGGTATTGGGAGACAGGTAAGTACCTTTAGAAATCCATAAGGAGCCTGTGAGCTGACATATTTATGGTACTGGTTCAAGGAGAATGAATTTTGGAAGTCCTCAGTGTTGGAAAATGCAAAGAGGGAAGCAGGTAGGATCCTTACGCCCACCCCTGCTTGGTATGTTCAGATGGGCAGAGCCAGGAGAGACACCTGCTTCAACTTCTTGGTGATGGGAAGTGGTTAAATCTAGGGATGGAGACCCACTAACCATCAGCAGCCTTGCCATTGTTTGCCATCAATAGGGCACTACATCCTACTCCCTCCCTCTCCCCTTAAAAATAAATTCATTAGGAGTAGAGAGGGCTGGAAGGGATTCCCTGTATCATCAAATCCAATCCCCTGTTGCATCAATCACATCAGATTTATCCTTTTCATAATCAAGCACCACTATTAAACGTTCTCCTAAGGGAAGACAGTTCCTGAATCTCATTGCTTTAACTCATAGATGCTTCTAATTTCCAGTCTATGCTTAGTCATGGCCCATTTGTTAAACAGCAGGTACTTGGCACAGAAGCAAGAAATTTAACACAGTTTTCTTAAAATAACCATCCAGAAATCCTATCCACAGAAAAGTGCTGAGGTTGCAAAAGAGAACGTGCAAGGTCAGATAATGATAATGAAGAGGCCTGAGCTCACACTTGCCTCTGCCTTGTAAGACAGACTTTGCATAATCACCTGCCGTTAATCTGTATGATCCAGTTAAGGCACAAGGCAAAAGTACTCACAGAACAAAGGAACTTCTTTGCTATTCTGCTCCATAGTATTCATTGTATCACCCTCTGTCTCTTTTGCCAGGTATAACCAACAGTGAGATGAACATTTGGCTGTTTTTTCTCTTTCTTGACAGGCTTTTCCATGCCATTCATTGCTTTACTGTATAAGCCATTGTAATACATTTACTGTAGAAGCAGTCTTGTTCACCCCAAACCCATGGCAGAGGAGAGAGGCTGGTACAGCACATACATTGACATGATCGATACTCTAGACCATGACTTTCTTTACAGTGTTGTCCAGTTATTTAATCAGAGTGCAGGATGAGTGAGCAGGGGTGAGGAATAGCTGAGTACAGGCTGCAAAATCTCTGTTACCCATCAGTTGCGCCCCAGCCCACAGAACAGTGGCAGAAGGGTACATGCTTAGGTCAGGTCAGAGTGACCAGAGTGGCTAAGGAGGAAGCCTCACTTGCCACAAACAGGCAACTAGGACACTGCATTCCCATGTTTGCTTATTTAGCTTGGCAGGTATTCAAGTGAAGCAGGCACAGAGGGAGGTGTCAGAGCTGATCTCGGTACCAGCGTGTGGGATTTTGACTTTCTATTTCAGTGCTCCTGTTTGGAAAAGGAATGCACTTAGAACCCCCCCTCCTTTTTTTTTTTAAGCACTATTTAAATGTCACCAGAATCGTACAGTGCCCACCTTAATGTTCCTAACAAATCAGGATATTTTATTAGTCTATAATATGAAAATCATTACCGTAGTTACTATAAAAACCCGAAGCTCTCCAGAGAGAATGATGTCAGCGGGTACGCAAATATATTTCATTGCCATAAAGGTACCAGGGGTCAGACAGGCAGCCCCCAGCCCCAGGGAAACAAGCTGTTAGTGTGGGAGGGAACCAAGTGCATCTCACAGCTGGGTGGGAGAGAGCAGATCTCTGGGCTTGCTTTCATGGAGTTCTGCAGGGTGGATGCCTGGGGCTGTGCATGGCTGGTTTGGATGGTTTCAGAGGGAAGTGCTGGTGCTGTTCCCACACACTTCCCTTGCTGTAAGGGTAAGGAAGAGCTCCAGACTGCTCATTCCTATCATGGATGAGCTGCTCTGAACCTCTGTCCCCATCCTGCTAACACAGACAGGATGGGTGCCTGTTTCCCTCGGGCATCCACATGCCCCTGGTGTTGCCTTATCCTACAGATGACTCTGGATATGTTCCCCCCAGTACACAATGCCTATTGCAGGGCAAGCAAGAGACAGTCTCACCTAGGAAGCAGCCCATACCTGCTGTCCCCAGCACTTGGAGAGGGTGGTTGACAAAATACCCCATGCTTTGGTCAGGTGACATCAGACATCCCAAAGCAGTGGCTTCTGAGCCAGTCACTGCACAAAGCCAGTGGGCTTCTGCTGGTTACTCCTCACCGGCTTGGGCAAGTGTCAAATGGTTCAAAGGTTAATTGCTGTTTAACCAGCTATTTTTCCATCTCTGCAGAAGGCTGCAGTGGAAAAGAGAGAAGTACTGGGATAATTTACCCTGGTATTACACAGCAGATTACCCTGTACTTATAAGGTCACCAGTAACCGTGTAATTAGACCTCCAACGCAGGGAAGTCCTTGATAGGTTTCCAAACCGCTCTTCTTCCCGGTGTCAGAGAAGTGGAGGGATGGCAGCAGAGTGCAGGCTGAAACCTCGTTAGGTGCATTTAAAGCTGTTAAACAGTTTAAAGTTCAAGCTGGGGGAGGTGCAATGAGAGGGCAGCAAGGCCACCAGTACCTGTCAGTGAGAGGGAGGGAAAAAGCCCAGGGCAGTTTGTCTAGGAAATGCAGGAAAGTCACAACAGAAAAGAGGGATTTGACGGAACTATGTGTGCAGGCAGCTGGGAGCTAAATGGCAACGAAGGCTGCTGCTCTTTAAGCTTCCTCAGGGAGAGAACTTTGCTACTGATGAAGGACTCTGCTGAGCCACAGCACTGCATGGCCGCTGGGTCCTGACCCATTGGATGGTGTCCATGGGGCCATGTGGGATGCCGAAGCAGGGATGCCCCATGGATCAGGATGAGAGGTTCGCAGCAGGACCACCCTCTTGTGCCTGCTGCCTCCCTACCTCTTCCTCTGGGTTGCTGCCCTCCATTTTTCACACATACCCAAATAAAACACCTACTTGTGGAGCGTTCTGAAGGATTCTATGATTCTATGATAAATGCCTTTGATTATCAAGCACAAATTCCACTAGCGGCTCGTTGCACCTCTTGAGTGGTTAATAAAGCACCAAGATGTTCTGGTGAATATACAGCAAAGTGTAAAGTGGGATTGTGCCCTCCCCAGGCCAGGTTGCATTTTCCAACCAAGCAGAGTCTCGTGCAGGATGGCAGCTCCCCAGCACAGTGTGACAGTGAAACAAATGCTTTTCTGAAGCCCTTCATGTAAAGAATTCAAGTTAAAGAGTCAAGTATGTGCCCCTGCAGCGATCATTGTTTTAAATACTCTGTTATTACACAGGCACATGTCTCTGACTCAGCCCCAGAAAGAGTATCCATAAGGTCGACAGCTTCTAGAGAGGTGCAGCAGAAACAAAGACAGTGTGAAGCAATTGATTGCTGAGGATAGAAAGAGCTGTATGTAAATAGTTTGTCTAAAGAATGATCAGTGTGGGGAGATGTGCTACCTGATTGCAAATATTTGCAAAGTTGTGAGCTTGAAGGTTAGAAAACATTGAGAGAAGTACATGGAAGTTAGCGCAGGGATAAAGCGGTAAGGATGAGGCTGGGGAAAATCAGTGTGGCAAGCAGGAAATTTCCATCATGTAAGCAAGATTTGCTTGTGATTTCCTGAGGCAGGCTGTGGGTTGCCCACTGGGATATATGGATTGGCACCCATCAATACCTTAGCAAATCCTTTAGGTCTATCTCTCACAAAAGAAAAAGGGCAGAATGAAATTTAATCAGGTTTTTGTTCTGCTCCACTCTTTGGGCTGTAGAGCTGTTTCATATGCAGACATGCGTGTCATTGCCTGTGCATGCTGCATACACATACCTAGAGAGGCTCATCCAGAGGCAGTGAAACCAGCCAAGGCTTTAATCCCAGCATTTGTAGTCACGTTTCTCCTTGAAGTAAGTGCTCTGGCAATGACATAATTGAGGACTGTCCTGTCTGCTCAGCATATGTCTGCAGGGGTCATTCATCCCATCAGACACTGCAGAACATTAGCGGTTTCTTTAGACTCACTTTCTCCTTCCGTCCTTCCTCTTGTGGCTAACCTTAATGGAGAGCTAGTGGCTAGAGACTCTGCTAGGAAAACTCACGCTATTTGAAGAGCTGACTGTCTAAAGCAGTCCTATCTTACAGCAAAAACAGTCAGAAGTGTCCTACCGGGTGCTGGGTTTGTGAAATGGTCCCAACGGGACTCACTGGGGTAGAATGGCTGGCTGCAGGAAGGAAAGCAGAAGGCATCTAGTGATATCTGTGATGGACACTTAGTGCTCAAGGGCTCTAATGGCATCTGGGAACCAACCAGATTCCTGTGTTTGTGGGTTTGCTCGTTTATTTATGCTCCTGGCTAAATGAAGTAGGGAGGAAGAATTTTAACACAGTGGTTAGAATGGATGGGACTCCAGACACTCTGGCCTTCTCAAGGGCATTTGGGAAACTTGATACAGAATGGAGGAAACTTCAATGCGCAGAAAGTCTCAGGTGGAAAAATAGAGTAGAAGAGGATGCAATGCTTGATTCCTTCAAATTTAGCTTGCTCTGCAGCAAAACCCCAGATTCTCCTGTGTGTGCCACACCACCATTAGACAGGGATGCTTCAGATAGGTATGGGAAGGGCATGTCCAACACAACCTCCCCTATTTTAGGTCTTAGGAAGTTTAGCCATTATCATTGTATGTTCAACATATCCCTGCAGTGGCCTAACTCACGGAAACACAGGTGCAGGTTGGGGTTTACCTCTGCTGTGGGATATAGCTCTCTACTCAGCAGTGCCAGAGCTGGCACAGCTTTCCCACCAGCATTGATGAGTTTAATCACATCATTAGTAGGTGTGACATTGCACTCTCTGATGATGAGCTCTTTATTTCAACTGGGCTTGCAATGTGCTCCTGTGAGATGCCATCTGTGCCTGCACTGCCTTCATTAGGAGAGAAAGTGTATGCATCTTCTGAAGTTGTTCTATATTTCTGTGGTGTTTCCCTGCTGAGAAACCTCTGTTCAACTAGAGGGTGAGAACTTGTACCTGAAGGAAAGCACCATCACCCAAAATGCTTAAACAGGCCAAATAAACCATTAGGAAGAGCACCACTGGGAACCGTCCTCAATTGGCCTGCAGTAAAGTGGATGGAAAGAATGATCCAGCTACTTTATTGCTGAAAGTTTATCACCTTGTTAAACCACTAAAGCCCCATCATCTAATCCAAAATACTGTAAGTTTACAGGAAAGTGAGGAATTTCTATCTTAAACAGACTTTTGATTTTTGTACTCCCATGCCATGACTGCGCATAAGAGTCTCTGGGTTAACTGCATGGTTTTCAAACACAAAAGATGCTGTTAAGATTTGTGGGTGCAGATCTGAGCAATTAACCTTCCCCTTTAAAAACTCCATACTCAGCTGTATATTTCTTTAGTTGCCCCTTGATCAACCAACAGACAGCATGCTCACAGTGCTGCTCTGCTACTAAACAACATTCACAAATGACAAACCAGGCAGGATTCTTTATCACACATAAAGAAAGGGACTGCTGTGCTAGGAGGGATTTAGACTGGATATTAGGAAAAGGCATTGGAACAGGCTTCCTGCGGAAGTGATGGAATCACCACCCCTGGAAGTGTTCAAAAACCATGTAGATGATGCCCTTAGTGACACGTTTTAGTGGTGGCCATGGCAATGCTGGTGTGAAAGTTGGGCTTGATGACCTCAAAGGTCTTTTCCAACCTAGTTGATTCTGATTGTATATGGAGTTCCCATAGGCTGCATTGTTTCAAATTCCTGTCTGTACGCTGCCAGGCCTATGCTCAGTGAATCTGACATTAACAAGAAATAGATTTCCAAACAATTTAGCCTAATGAATTTTGAATATTATTATGATTAATGCTAAGGCAGTTGAACTGATTATCCAGCATCCAGAAGCTAAGTAATGGAGCCTTATCTAAATCATGTACAGTCGTCAGTCAGGGATGGCTCTGGCTGCAGACAAAGATGGAATGTTAGTGGTTACCCAAAGGGGAGTCACTGTCAGGACAGAGAAAGGGGGACAATGGAAGGGGATATTATGAGATACCAGTCAGAGAGCATTTAGCATAGAGTGATCACACATGCAAGTGTTTTATGGGTCCTATTTCCTAAGCTGCATTTCTCAGGCCATTTTGAGATTTTGCTTTTACATCACTAGGTTAAGATTTATTAGACAAAGCTCCTTCTGACTTTCTGAAGCCAATAGCTGAGCTGATTTTCATTCTCTGCATCGCCAAAAGAGTAGAATCCTGATCGACACATTTCTTGCATCATGATGGTTTAACTTCTCCTCTATCTGATTACCTTTTGAGCTATTAAACGCTTCTTGTAATATTACCGGCTCACTGCAAAATGATAATGCAGATCAGTCATGGATAATTTCTGCTGACACATTCAGTCTCTTCAGCCTACAGATCCCCTTTGAAGTTGGAACCAGCTGATAGTTCCACGGGTATTGCAGGTGTCTGAGCAGGCCTTCCCTAAAAAACTGTGGTGCAAGGGTCTGCAGCCTGGAGACAACTTGATAAATCCATACAGTCACTGACAAACTGTCTGACGGCTGTAGTTTGAATAGGTTTAAGGGTCTTTCCAGCCTCTGCTGTAACCTGGGAGGTGAGTAGGAGAAAGGTGGATTAGGTTTTGCTTTTGAACAGCCCGGATGTGGTGCTCATGTAGCAGCTGTGGTACAGAAGACCACAGAAGCCACCATCTGCCTTCATTTTCCTAATGCCAACACACAGCCTATCGCTGAGACTCGTAAGAAGCCTCTGGGTCTCCCACCACTAAATCCATCCCCAGTGATATCACTTTACTCTGTTGTCTGAGATCCTAGTAAGGTCCTGTTGTTCTGGACAGCAAGAAGCTTTCAGTAGGTGGCCCACAGCATCAGGAAGCTGGTCAGCCCTCTTATCTGTGATGCCTCTACCAGCAGCTGTTAGGACAGGGCTCTAGGACCTGCTAAGACCTACTATAGCACCCTCTTTACCTTGCAAACTACAGCTGAATGGCTGGGTTTTCTCACAGCTTATGTCCTGCTGTTGGAAGTC